>JAQGAZ010000137.1:0-96175 GCA_034692225.1 Polydesmus complanatus
CCCCCATTATTTATTTGTCCCGATTTATCCCGTTCTGCCTAATTGGCGACTAAACAATAAAAAAAAAAAAAAAAAAAAAAAATAAAACATAGGCAATTTGCACAAAACGCGGAATAAAAAATATTTTAAAATTAATTAAGCTGCTTAATGAAGGCGTTTACGTTGTTTTTACGTTTCATTGGCGCTCAATCCCAGTGTAATAGCGTTAATAGAAAAAAGGAGAAAAAAAAGAGAGAAGGGGATAAATGCCCGTCATCTTTGATCAGCTCAATGGTACACTACACTACACCGTACTTAAACCAACAATTATTTATTATTCTCCTCCTGCTCCTCCTCCTCCTCTCCTTCCTCAAGGGTGTGTTTTATAAATTTTGTACATTACGCGTGTTACACGTGCCGTGTGTTTGTTGTCAGCGCTTTTTATGAAGAGCCAAAAAAAGGGAAGGAAAGGAGAGAGAGAGAGAAAAAAAAGAAGTTTTATTTGAAAGTGGAGTTGAAGCTATCGAGGGTTTTCGATTTTGATTATGCGTGACAAGATGGCTAAATAATGGAAGGATGGAATGGATAGTAGTAGCGCTATCTTGTAGGATGGTGCACGTGAGGAAGCGTGGGAAATGTGACGGAAACGACGCGATAGGGCCGATGCTAAATATTATTATATACTCGAAAGCTTGGAAATCTGAAGCCAAGTTTTTAAGAAGATAAATACAATAATCGAGGCAATTGTTAACCAATTAAATGTAGATGATGCGGGTTTTTCGACATCGGCGCACCATACGTCTATTATTATTATTATTTTTTTTCTTTCATTCTTTTTTTGAGATGCGCATTGCATACAGTGGCCATCAATCATCGAAGAACCGAACGTATGCTTCGAACGACGATTATCGATCATATCTCGCATAAAACTCTTACACGGATATTGTTTGCGGTTTATGAAGTCGAAAAAATTTACCGTTTTTTTTTTGTTTGAGTGTTTGATTGATCGCATTATTGATAATAATCGAAAGTAAAGTGTGCGGAAAGATTGAAATAAACTAAACGATATCGAAAATGTGAAAGAGTTCACGAGTTGACATTTTTTTTCTCTCATCGAAATGTGGTTTTGTCGAAACTTCGGTTATTTATGGTATAATAGGCTTATGAATTTAGGTCACATTAATATTGTATGCTACTGAAGGGCCATCATATTGAGTAAACAAGCGGCTATTTTTTTTTAAAAAAAATCATTATTATCAGTACCAGGAAATTATGGAAAACGGATTTTAATAAATGGGTGGTTGAAAATGGTTTTTTAAAATTCTTATACGGTAATATTAAAATAATTTTTTTTTTTTAAATTAAAACATTTTTATTCTGTAAATATAAGTTTTACCAATTTTTTATTACACGTATTAAATTTTACTTATTTTTTCATGCACTTTTTGTATAAAAGGTGATTTAAAAAAAATTCAAATATAGCGCATTTTTTGTTTTGTTTTTACTTGCAGTAGAACTTGGTTATAACGACTTCAGATATTACGTCGAAAAAAGACGTTAGCCTCGCATTTAGCGGCAAAAAATCACACCGCTACTTTTTTTTACAAGATTTTTTGAATACTGTATTAGAAAAAATTTAATGATTTATTTATTGGTTTTTCAAAAAATAAATAAAAAAAAGCCAGTGAAATAACCTTCTAAAAATGTGTAAAAGTATTGTGGGCGCAGTAAGTAAACATAAAATGTACAGTAGGCCTACTCGTATTATTGTACAGTATAATTATTTATTATAATGTGTAAATTTTAAAGCGATGTAAGGATTCCGACGGTTTTTACAAATCCATTAATCGCTCTCAAATGTTGTCTGGAATTTAGGTTACTCAGATGCTCGGTTCCTTCGATGTCGTTATAAGCGAGTTCTATTGTACTTTATTATAAGAGTTATTATCTCATAATTACTTTTAATGACTTAATGTAATGCATATTAAAAAAGGCTTTACATTACAATCATTTAGACATTATTGTACTTGGAATTTCTAACACCGTGTAATCTACAATTTACATACCGGTAATTATTGTAAGAAGAAAAAAATATTAATGTTGAAAGTGAAAGCAGTCGAAGCATGTGGTTAGTACTTAATTTATTTCAACATGAGAAGAAATTAAATTATATGTGGCAGAAATGTGTGACCAGATTGGCAGAACGAATTCGCTCGTAAATTGTGTTTGTTTACGCGGCTTGATTTTTTTAGAGGTAGAAAAGTCCAAAGACAAGTGAAAGGGAGAAAAAATAAAAAAAGAACCATGACGCACTGTATATGTTCGGTACTCGTACAGTACGTGTTAATTATATAACATTTATAAGCGTATATATTTTCTCACCATTATTATGATGCCCCATTACATGTACCAGCATCTTTTAATATTTATTTTTTTTTCTCTCTTTCTCGTTCTCTCTTCCTCGTGGAACACGCGATGGCAGACGAAACATAAAGCTTAGGTTGTCAGTATGTTTTGTCTCGACGTTGCGTATTAAGCCCTACGTATAAATAACTACGTGTATTTTGTAACAAATCCAAAACGTCGACAAATATAATGAAACAAAGTTCGGCGTGTTTTCCGAATGATTGAATCAATTACCAAAGTGATATTTGGGTAACGAAAGGGAAAGAAAGAAAGAAAAAAAAAAATAATAATAATAAAATGAAAGACAGTTCTCACTCATTGGTGTTCTGTTATGGAGACAGCGCACGACGTTCTATTGTTATGTATTTCTATGTACACACGTCCAGCAACGTTTGGAAGACTTTTAGTATGAGCGAAACTCACGTATTTTATAGATGAGGTTGTGTTATTATTATTATTATTATTATTATTACTAGTACATCCAACTAACGAAAGACAATAAGGGAAAACAATTGGCGATATAAACACAAATTTATAGGCCATATAAAATAAATGATTATTCTTTTATTATTTACTACGTCAGTATAGGTACAGTAGGTGCGTATAAAGACACCTATTATAATAGCTGGCCACTCGTGTGTACCCTCTTCTGCCTGCTGCTCACCCACAACTGCTGCACCGGCTCATTTTACGAGCTGATATTAAAAAGAGTTAACAATTTAATAAATAAAATGTTAACAGTTTTTGAACCGAAATTAGTTTATTGATGTTTTTATGACCTTATAAATTATGGGTTGAACCGAAGGTAACTTTTAGGCTTATAATAATAACGCGTCTTTTTTGCGGCACCTGCCATTTTTTTAAAAAAATATGTTAATGCAGTTTTTATTTTTTTAGATTTTTTTTTTTTGGTCTAGTTTGTTTATTTCTATGAAGGGCTAATAGTTTGTTTTTGGGGAAGAAAGTATTCAAATTTTATTAGAAAATATTAACTTTTTAAAATGACGGTTTTGATAGTTATCAATTCTTTTTTAATTCAAAACATTATTTAAAAAAAAATTGATTAGGATAATGTCGTTAAGATAGCGGTTTTTTTAATTAAAAAAGTCGATTTTGTGAGTAATTTTTTTTTAAGGAAAGGGGAAAACAATCATGAATTTTTTGAGTTTCCAAGCAATTTTTAATTTATTTTGTAAGCTTAATGACTACCGGTATTGTTATAAAGTAAGGATAACAATTCTCTTGTACTGTATAATAATTAATATCATAGTTAAAATTTTATTGATATGATGAAATTATTAAGGTTACTTAACGATCGTTTTCTGAGTTCGATATTTTTTAAAAACAGAAATATTTCTACATAAGGTCAGCTTAAATTTTTTTTTATTACAAAAACATTCTTGAATTTATAATTTAAAAACAAAACACCCCTAAAAAAAATATATATAATAATAAAATTTAAGCGGAAAAAAAAAATTCCCGCATCGAATGTAACGAATAACGATTGTATTAATAATGCGAGTCTAGTGAATTAAAGAATGCATATTAGAGTGATAAATATTAAAAGTGCAAGCATGGTTGGCGGCATTTTCGTGCTCATGTTCGTGTATACGTATTTTTTTTTTATTGCGAAGATGCAGATGATTAGGATTTTATTCGAGTGTTGCTGGTAAACGATCGTGGAAATCTCCGCGTGAAGCGCTATTAAAAATCTGTAATGAAGCGAGACTGAAGGATCAGTTGAACAACGGGTGGTTTTTTTTTTCTCCTTCTTCTTCAACATTACCAAGTCTCACAGGTGTGAATTAGTTAAAAAGATATAGAACCAAATTATGTTACGTGGATGCTGCGAATTATATAGGTAAGATATACGAGTTGGGAGTAAAAACTCGGGAGTTTTTTTTTTTTTTTATTATTATTATTTGCAACAAAACATGATCATCAAAAGAGTCCGATCCAAACATTGCCTTTTCCTTCTCGACTTCTTATGATGATGCATGATTATTATTATTGAACATTTTCGAAGCTTAAACATGGCTGTAT
This sequence comes from Polydesmus complanatus, assembly GCA_034692225.1. NCBI lineage: Eukaryota > Metazoa > Arthropoda > Diplopoda > Polydesmida > Polydesmidae > Polydesmus > Polydesmus complanatus. The sequence continues at coordinate 4,429 of JAQGAZ010000137.1, forward strand.
GAAAACACGTGTACTAAATAACACAACATCAAACCGGTTAGGTTAATTTGGCTCTTTATTACTAACCCTCGAGCCTCCTACTAGCGCCACCTCCGGTGAGCCATGAGTATAAATCACTACTCGCTCCCTCTACGGGGTGGCTGCTGTCTTGTTTTCCACGTACATTCATTCTTTGCGCTCGCGTTACGTTAGAATAACCCGTCCGTGCATTTCTTGAAAAACAAAAAAAAAAGAGAAATACGTTTCTCGAGAAGAAAATAAAATAAGATGAAAAGTTTTCAATTGGTTATGAAAGTTCGGACTTGCTGTAGGCCTACTTGAAGGAACTTTATGTCGCTCAAACTGGTTTAAAAAAATGGTTGCAAGTAGCTTTGGGAGCGGTAAACATCAAAGGAAATATTATGCAAATGTATCATCTTAATTTTTTTGTTTTGTTTTTAAGATTATAAACTCAACTCTCCGTTTGCGCGAGTTTTTATACGCACATAAAAATTCCATGTTAAAAAAAGGGGGTTTTTTTAACTAATAAATTTTACTAAGACTTGACAAAATCTTTACCATTTGAGCGAGTTTTGCGTTGGTTTTGCTGTCCCCATCCTGACCAACTTAACTCAAGTTTTGGGAGGTTAGAGAGTTTTGAATCAACAGAATGGTTAGTTGAATTGGCACACCCCGAAGCAGTGGGAATCCCAACTGCAGTACTATCTGATCTCGTTTTGCATCACTTCACTTTGCATCCTTTAGCTTTTGCATCACTGCCTAATTACCACCAAGTCTCGCTTCGACGGAACATCTTTGCCAGTTTGTTTTCTTTTCAATAAAAAATAATTTTTCAAAAAGACCTTTAATTTTAACTTCTCAGTATTAATATCTAACATTTAAAAATTTTTTTTGTTTTTTATGCTACGCAAATTACAGCATAACTAAAATACTGTAATTGTACACTTTTTGATCATAATTAGTTATTGGTAAAATCTGGTAAAAATGGAAAATTTAATGTTAGAGAACATGTTTCACTTGAACATGAACACTTTACTTCAGTTCGAATTACATCACGGTTTTCGGGAATGTATTTATGACGCAAAGAAAGATCTGGGGGGTACTAACTAGGCCTATAGCATTGCCTTAACTATTTATTTTTTCCCAAAAGAAAAAAAATTAAATCGTAGTTCACTGGTGTTTTTATTTCACTCCAACTATTTTTAAAAATTAAAATTGCGGTAAACCAGTGTTTTTGAACTGGACCAAAAACGCTAATTCAAGTACCGATATAGTACATTAATTCCCTAGGAGGTACCGAAACTTTATTAAATCTATTGTATGTGTGCACACTTATTTTAATTGTTTAATTATATTGTTTACATTCATATATATTTATAATTGCATCAAAAAAGTATTTTTGAAATGTTAATTAAGATTTTTTGAAAGAAAAAAAAAACAACATTTACATATTTACTCAAAAGTACTTAGGTGAACACAGGTGTTTTGTTTAGTTTTTTTTTTTTATTATTATTATTATTTTGAGTTTTTTTTTTATGTACAACTATCTATCTTTGCAAAATCTCGCAACATAAATAATCGGCGGATTAAACATCAAACGGCTTCTTTTAACCGACCTCATCTTTTGTTTCAGTTTCAGGTAGGCAAATGTAACGATTCGGATCTTTTGATGATGTTGTTTGTTACGTCATTACATTACTTATACCTTTTTCCAATTCAAATAAATTTGATATTTTTAAACTCTCTAGTAAGAAGTTTGAAATTCTCAATTTATTCGGATGACGTCATATCGATGCTCGGTTAATCGTGCACCGAGGGAGAAAACACATTCCGAAAGTGGCAATAATAGTAATAATAATTGGGGTGGGGTGAAACGAGAGTTTAGCCCTGATGAAGTTAAAACGAAGAGTTTTTTTTTGAGTGCTGAAAGTGAAGATGAAGGTAGAAGCCGTGAGAGATGTATTGCATAGTTGAGAGGATTAAGGAAAGGAAAAGGCGAGTTTATTTGTTAAACATTTGACTTCTTCAAATTCCTTTAACTATATAGATGTAAACAAGTGCGCGTCACTCAAAACATTACAATATACAAGGTAAATGTGACTTAAGGTTCGTGCTAAGATTAAGAGTGCGCTGTGTGTTACTTGCTGCATGGCAGGCATACTGTAGATCGGGAGGGTTAGCGAAGAGAACCGGTGAGATCGAGGGAGGGAAGATATTTTTTTATCCGTTTTCTAATCATCTCTCAACTAGTTAAGTTCGAGTTGACAAGCGTAACTAAAAGGGAATGTCAAAGTATGTACGTGTTCGTGCAAACGACCTTGCACCGCGCATGCAACAAATACGCCCTCAGATTTCCAAAACTTGAAATTTACCTGCACCATACAGAATTTACTCGTAATTTAAAAGATTTGCTGTGTTTTTCTGATCATTTCTTGAAAATGGATTTTTGGCTTAGCAGGATGCAATTTTTACTAAAAAAAAAAATAAATAATAAAAATGAAAAAGCTTTAGTTGATGACTTTTATTTATTAATGTGTTCTGATAAAAGAATTTCCGAAAGTTATAAATTTTATTTAATTTTTTTATATAAATGCTTATCTACATAATATTAAGAGAAATAATGTATAATTGCATTGCAAAATAATTTTAGAAATTTAGAAAAAAAAATTTTGCAGCAGGCTACATGTGCGAGATTTGGAATTAGTTCTGGACCTATATGTTGAACTTGTGTGTCTCATTTGTTTTCTGTAAGCTATTCAATACGCTCAGCTGCATTCATTTTAAAGCATAGAGAGAGCATTGAAACTTTTATAATTTTAAACGTAAAAAAAAATGTTAAAACTTCCATACAGTAATTTTAAAACATAAAATAGTTTTGAAACAATTTCCTAAAAATTCATCGGCCTACTGGTATTTGGTTTTTATTTATTTATTTATTTTTTATTTTTTAGAAACGTTTTTAAAATTCCAGCAAAAATTTTAGCCTTAAAAATGACATAATTTTATAAGAAATGTCATTTTTTGGATTTTAATATTTTTTTAAACTATTTTTTAAATTAGCAGAAGAATTAACTTTTTCACTAGGTGAAATCTCAATTTGCCGATTAATTAATAATTAATTGAGTGCAAAGGCTTAGAAATTTTATATTAAAAAAAAATCGATACCGTATAATATTTGATTAATTATGCAAATCTTTGAAAACTCTTTTTATTTATCAAAATTTTTATTTAAATTAGGCCTACTGTATTTCTACGTTATAAAAAATTAAAATTTCTTCTTCTTCAAAAAAAAAAAATGAATAGAGTTTTTATCATTGGCATTTGGTGGTTTTAAATAAGAATATTTATTTTGCACAATGCAGGTACTTGAAATTAACTTAAACAACATTATTAAATTAGGGGATTTTAAATAATAATAAAAAGGCAAAAAAAAAAAAAAAAAAAAGAGACAACAGTCTTATCTTTCGCAACGTAACGCAGATTAAATCAATCTAACCTATCTACCTTTTCTACTAAAAGAAGTATAAGAAAGAAAAAAAAAAAGTGAAGTTTAAGCAGTTGAGCTTCGTTTAGGTCCTATTCATATGCATATAAGACGTTTTCTGCTGCGTGATTATACTGTCATGTGTCATGTCATTTGCAACGTTTCGTGTTCAGTTAAGCGACATATGAATACTAGAGGATTATAAACACTAATACATACTCGCCTAATAGTTGGATGACGTCTCGGAAAAATGTTAGTACAGTATAGAGTTTTAGTTGAAACATAACTTTCACAGGTGCGGACGTGTTAATTTACAAAAGGAAAAAGTCACCGACAACTGACCTCCTCCCGCCCTCTTTTTCTCTTTTCATCTCTCTCCAACCAACCACCAATTTTTTTTTTTTTTTGTTAGTTTACAAAAATATTCTTTTAGTTCTTAACTTTTAAATACGTCTATTTAACCAACTCGCATTCAGCCAGATTTTAACAAGCGTAGAATTTGAATTAGATTTTAATGTTTTCCTCATATTGTGGGTGCTAGTAAGTGTAAATAACCTTAGATATTTATGCGATTTTTTTTTTGTTATTATTTTGGCATTAAGGAATTGGCTAGTCGTATACTTACCGTATTTATCATCCTTTATAAGGGTACGGAATTTGTTTCATATAAATGGCATGCATTTTTTTTTTCTTTTCCTTTTTTGAATTCGCCAAAGGTGATTTTTTGACATTTAAGAGTGAAAAATGACCTAATTTATAAAATGTTGACAGGTATTCGAATTACATGTACCTGAACCTACTATTATTAACGCCTACTGGGTAGTTGATTTTTTTTTTAATTTTTTTTTTTTTTTTTGGGAAATTGTTTTTTAAACGCCCAAAACAAAATGAAATTTCTTTTACGAGCGGCAGACTTTGAAAATTACTTTCACAACTTAATTTTTATATAAGGAGATTTACATTAATTGGGAATTGATCGACTTGTCAAAGATGCACAATTTTTTTTATTTTTAGAAATGGTCCAATAAACAAGTTTATAAACTAAAATTATTGTTATGCATCATATAACGCCCGATTCTGTAAATTGTAAGATCCTTCGAGGCAATAAAAAAAAGTCGGGTTCTCAACTATTTTTTGATGGCATCCCCTACGTCAAAAATGTTACGGTACGAAAAAATTAAGCTCACCTTTCCCTACTCAAGGTATCTGACGTTCAGGGACAAACATAAGGTTTGCGTCCCCATCCCTTATCGTAGACATTCTTTTTACTAACTTGGTTAATTTTGACTAATATTTGAACTTTGACCGGTGATATCCTGTGAATAATCACGGTATTACTCTAATAATTAATCTAAATAGTAATTTAAAAATTAATTACAAAATTGCTTTTTGAAAATCGAAAAAAAAAAAATTAATTGTTCTAAACAATTTGAAAAATGTGAAACAATGCTGTTTTGTTGGCTGTTTTCTTTACTTTTTAACTTAATCGCAGGAAAGGAATTGAAAGATCTAATGTTAACTTGGCAAAATTTTTTTTGAAAAAAGTTATTTAATTCCGCCTTCCCCTCTGATGTCATTAGAGGGGCGGCACCGGTGCCTTTGAAAATAACGTTAAGAAAAACCCATACCGTACATAATACTAGCTTTATCATAAAAAATTATTTATACATGTATTGTACTATAGTTTTTTATTTTTCGTTAAATAAAATATTATTGCCCCATAAAGGTCATAATCATTTTAAAAAAGGCTCTTTTTATATGTTTTAATAGCGTTTTTTTTTGTTGAAAATGCTGCCCTGATAATGTTATTATGATTACTTATTTGGCGTCAAGAAAGGGTAGGGCCTACTATTTCTGTTTATATGGGATTTTTTTATTTTAACTTGAAAGTCCAAATTCATCGAAAAAGTTTCGAATTCAATAATTACACAATACCGTACAGTACATGTATTAATTATTGTTAGGCATGTTTTTTTTTGTTTTTTTTTTAAATCAATACCTTCAAGTCGTAAGTTTGAATTTAACTCGTATTCGATAAAAGATTAAATTGAACATAATATATTTTAGTCTTATTTTATTTATTTCAAAATTTTAAATCTAATATAATATCAGATATTTTCACTATAAATAATGAACGTAACCCTTGATCGTGAAAAAAATGTTTATGTCAAATGAATTCTTATATCCAATAATAATGTACACTAAAATATTTCCACATGTGAGAAAATTCAATCAATTACATCAACAGCAAAGTCGTATTTTTTTTTTGTGGCCGTTTACATATAAAACAAAAACAAAAAAATAATTTTTTTTTTGTTTTTCAAATAACATCGATATTGATAAGGTTTAACGATATCGAGAGCAAATACATCAACACAAACTGGTTGAAAATTGCGATTAATTGAGAAACTCGTCGTGCATTTTCAACCAGATTTGATACGATAGAGTGATTGACCGAATGAACACCAAATTATTGTAAGGAAGGAGGAAGGTGGTGGGGAAAGGGATGTGAAGAAATGTTTACTCTATTTTTTTTTATATTATATATAATTATGTATATACTGTTTTTAGAAAAAAAAAACTTTCGTTCATTTTTTGTGCAGACACACACGTTAAAAAAACATTAGTTTACATTTGCTCGCTCGCACACACTTTATCAACACTTACGCAATGGCAATGAAAGAAGAGTTGTGGCATCTGAGAATCGAGGAAAGAGAGATAGGGAGACGGAGAATATTTATTTTTTCTTCTAAGATGATCAACATCAATTTTGGTGCAAAAAATAAATTCAAGAGAAAAAAGTAAATTTAAAAAAAAAAACAAAAAAAAATTTTGTGAAATTCATCTTTTTAAAAACATGCGAGATCAGTTAACAATAGTTTTACAAAGTGAAACTGGTCGTTTTCATCTTCGTCGTCTGCGTTTAATTCTCTTTATCATCAAATCCTCTTTGGGGTTGTTCCTGTTCCAAATTAGGTGTGGCCAACGTGTCATGACACTGACCCCAAAGTATCCCATTTCATTATTTCAAATAATTGTATTTTGTTGGTAGGAAAGAATGGTTTTCCTACGCGCAAACTTTATCGGCTCTGAAGTCATCAAATTCGATCCGAGGGGGTTTTGAACACTTTTTATCACACCATGACGACTTCCTCTTTATCGCAGAAGAGGAATGGATACTGATCAATCATATTCTGCACGGCATCTTCCAAATGAGGCCTCATACGCTCAAAAACACCCATATCGTTGAATTCGATGGGAAGTAATGTGGGCCACCAGCAAATGGCAAGATTTTTACTGTCCATACTGTTCAGTTTACAATTTTCGGCCACCCTGCGTAATTCACAATATTAGTAACGTGTTCAAAACATGATGGACAAAATAAAAGTTTAGTTACCCGACGAAATGACGGAAAACATATCGGAGAATGTTGAAGTTTATGGATGGCAGCTTTTTGAGGAAAGCCCTTAACGCTAACAGTCTCCGACTACGATCTTGGTAGGCTGATTAATTTATACCAATTGTTAATAATAAAATACAAGCAAATGGAAAATATTCGCAAACAGATTTAATTCCTTACCCGATATCTCAATGAGCTCGTTCATTGCTTCTTGTGACATTAGATGAGGCAATCTTTTCGAAAAAAAGTCTTTAAGTGCTGTAGCCACCGCGTTTACTGGAATGTCTAAACTTTTGATTGAAATGCTGGGATCTATTTTTAAGGAAATATTAAACACTTTGCAATAGCTTTTTAAAAAATTTGCTTTCACGACTTACCGTCTTCAAACCTTTGAAACAATAAATCTACGTGAGCTCTGTTTCCTGGAACGCGATAAATTCCCTCAGAATCCAAACCTGAAACAAGGAAAATTTCAGTCATATTTCATTTATAATAGCAATGGTTTAATTTCTATTTACCTTCTTCTTCAATGAAATGAATACATTTTTCGAGAAATAACGGTACCGGGTTGGTATCGGATTGAGCGAATTCCTCCAGTCTATTGAAACTCTGATTGCACCCAGCTGGTCCGCTTCCGGGACCAGCTTTTTTAGGTTTCTTTTTCTCCTGTTTTTCTCGTTCCTTCTCAGCTAACCGCTTTTGCTTCTCTTCTTCCTTAAGCCTTCGTTTTTCTAATTTTTCGTCGTCCTTCATCTTCTGTTTCTCTTTCCTTCGACCCGTCTTGTCTTGCTGCTGTTGAAGGTTTTGGTCCCTTGAGCGTGCAGTACCTGTACCTCGAAACTGCGCAATAAATTGGAAGATAATAAATATTAACGTCGATTCTAATAGCTGTTGTAGAACACCAAAGAAATTACCATGATTGGAGAACTGGAGTCCTTGGGTGATGAAACTTCAAAGCCCGAATCATCGTCAACTCCACCTTGTTCCACGCGAAATTTAGCTACAGAGTAAAAGTTTTTGAATTAAGCTAATATACAATGTGACAAAAAAAAAATAATCCATTTCTAAAATATATTTGCATTCTTCATGCAGTTAACACACACACACATTAAATGTTCTTTCTTTAGTAATGCTAAAACTTACAAAAACTTAAAAACGGTATATCAAAAAAAAAAAAAAAAAATTACATAAAAAAACAACTTCAATATAAAACGTTAATAAAATTTATAAAAGTATCAGAAAAGTTGGATGTAATTAACTTTACCCCATTTCAAAAATGATATGGTTCTACTTGTATGGGTTCTAAAATGGATGACAATGACTGAAAAAAAGCAGTTGCAGATGACGCTGAAGATAACAGAACGGCAATAACCAAATAGAATTAATTTGCATTCCTCGAACAACCGTGCAATAAAAATCAACAAACTTCGTGCATGAGCGGTTTCCTTTAAAACTGAGATCAACTCACAAACTGGCGTGAAGATGTCGCCGTCGGATGTCAATTGACACCCGAAGCCTTGTTGATGCATATTATTAAACGGCGGCACAAAAGGTGCCGGAACTGGTTTCCTTTTACCAGAAGCGGCAAAAGAAGAAGAAGAAGAGTTGGAAGAAGCAGCTGGGGCAGCAGCAGAAACCATAATAGCTGAAGAAGCCGGAGACGAGCAGATAGGACGGCACGGAGGACTTTGAAATGAAACCCCTGCTGCTGCTGCCGACGTAGAGGAAGAAGGAGGGTGGCGTTTGAACTTTGGCTTAACTCGAAAAGCCTTGTTGGTATGGTAAGGTCCGAAATCATCGTCGCTATCATCAGAACCATCTGATGGAGAATCGCTCCTTACTTAAAATTTGAAAAGCCAAGTAAAGAATAGGAAATTAAGCCCAAAATATTTGAAATTAAAATTATTAGCTCGTGCAAAGAATATGAAAATTTACTAGAATAATTATTATTCGTGCAAATGTTAATAATGCGTGAAATTAAATGCTAAATGGATGTGAGTGCAGCTAAACCTATCCCCCTACCTTCAAGAGGTTCTAAAGAGTGAGCAGCCATCATCCTATCGCCCAAGTAAGGCGGCATCTGCTTGTAAAGATGAGCGTGTTGGTGACCGCGACTTCCGTGAAATGGAAACCGACCACCAACACCGCTGCCACCATCTCCTCCGCTTCCACCGGTTGTTAATCGATCACCGGCATCGAAAGAGAGTGGTGGAACTCGTGGAGTTGCCACAGGGATTCCACGACGCTTACGAAGTTTCTTGTTGGGCATTCCCGCTTTGCGCCCCACGGCTTGGCAGTAAAGATCGCGACTTCGTCGTTCCATTGAGCTCCATTCGCTGTCAGAGTCGGTTAATGCTGAAGAATGCAATAGCGCTCACAATTTTGAATTTTACAAACCTTTTTTACATTTTTTTTTTCTCTTTCTCAAAAAATTGAGATAATAAAATTCTTGGTAAAATCTGCTAATGTTTACCGATTAACGAACCCTCACCCTTTGTAAACAGTATTCGTACCTTTAGTTGTTTCTCTTCCAGCTGATCGTATTCTATTCGATCGACTGCTATGAATATCGTGTACTGTGGCATACTCCTCGTCGTTAGATTCATAAGTAGTTATGGCGTCCTTAATAATAAATAATTTTATGTTGAAATTAAATTGTCGAAAACAAAATCGAACCTTAACAAGAGCATAATCGGGGCCTAGTTCTACAGACTCGGGGGTAGCTAAAGGTGCGTATACTCGTCCAGATTTGAGCCTTGGTGTTGTACTTGTACCATGGTCCTTAGCCGATAGACTTAATTTAGCAATCGCATTGGTGACGTTGCCATAATTTTTTAAGTTCAGTTTTCCAGGCTAACAATAAAAAAAATAATAAATAAAAATTAAATATTCAATAATATATTTAATAAGCAAAAGTGACCCTTACTTGAGGCTTTCCAGGTTTTGGTTTGGTTGGTGGAGGAAATTTCCGCCTACCGGTAGTATACGACCTGAAACCCTCATCTAAGTAGTAATTTTTGGTCTGGAAACAACTATCGTCGTAGTAACCTTCAATACAAAATATGTTCCATTAAAGTTTTGATCAAAAAATGGGAGCTTACATAACTGTATAGATAATTTTCTACCAAATAAAACTAAGGTTATTAATAATCTGACAAACATAAAACCAGATTAAAAAATCAATACGGAATCCGAGATCGAGTCACCTGCATCTCTCACTAGAGAGTCGCTGGATCCGATACAATCCTCGGCTGCATGCATAACAAAAGAAAAAAAATGAACATAGGTCACCCAAAATCAAAAGAGAAATTAATAAAACAATCGACTCCACACTCGACAGTTTCACCATTGAGAAAAATAATAATGTACTCTTTTAAGTAATTGTTTAGTTATCTTGGTGAAACTTGTCAATACGTTTTTAAAAAATTGCTTGGACGCAAGGAATAATGTAAATTTAAATGTACAGTATGCATATGTTTGCAATTTAAGGCAGAGTACCGTTGTCGTCATTGGAGAAAGCACCAGAAGGAATGGTGGTTGCTTTCTTCAAACGCCTTGGTGGTGGTGGTGTGTTGTCAGGTGGAGCAGGCTCAGGTGGAGATGGCAAGTGTGGAAACAAGGCAAGTCCTTCTATTATACACACACACACGCGCTCATGTTATTAACAAAGATGTATTTGCTCAAATCAAAAAACTAAAAAATCGACGATGCATAATCATGCATAACTTGTACTAAAAAAATTCGAAAAAAAGTGCGAAAGATCTGTAAATTACAAAATAATTTGATCAAATCGTGCAAACATCAATGCACACACAATAATTGGAAACTATCAACAGAAAATTATTTACAAAGTAGTAACCAAAACTTAAAACGTGCTGGTGCGTTTTGATGGTAGAAATTTTATGTAAACAAATATAAAAATTTATTCTCTTAAAACCAAAAGTTTCATAAAAAATTCAAGATGTGAATAATTCATAAAACTTTTTAGTTTCTTTTTTTTTTATATGACTAATGCAAACTTAAAATTTCTAACATGTGTAATTTGAATAAACGAAGTGGCAGTCAAACGTAATGTACTGGTGACTACAACAGATAAAAATGAAAAAACCCAAAAAGTTTAACCCACCCCCAGCTGATGGTCCATATCTTCTACCCGCCCCTTTCGATTGAGATGGAGGTGGTTGCTGTCCCACACATAATTCTTCCAATTCTTCATCAGCGTCTTCATCTTCATCGTTCCCAATGACAGGAATTCCCATAGTGGGTACCATCATAATAGGAGTTTGTTGTTGGGAGGCAGGAAGAATGGAAGGAAGTGGGAGAGGGGGTAAATGATGATGGCCACCACCGTTACGGCTACGAATCATTCTACTCTTAACTAATTTTCCCATATGTGGGAAAGCCGTGGTGGTAGCTGATAAATGATGAGTGACACTATGATATGGTGGAGGGGGATGATCCAAAGGATCACCGCTAGTATAGGAATATGTGGCTGTCATTGTAACGTGATGTATAGTAGCATAAGAGCCGGCCCCCGCAGGGCCAACCCCGACTCCCACGCTTTGCTCCTCCGTTAGTTGACTACTAGCAGCACCAACACCCATCACCTCCGTGGTGGTGGTAGTGGTGGTTCCCATGGCTGCCACGAATGCGAAATTTTCTGTAAATATTAGTAAGCAAGGTTTTTTCGGCCTTCAATATTCATCTAAAATTTATAATTAAGAAATAATTCTGGCATCGTAGTGATCATATACGGCGTAAAATAATACTACTGAATTCGCTTAAAATCTAAATAACACAAATATTACGAAATTCAAAAAAAGCATAGAAAGCTAGCTATAATGTTAAATGATATCGGTAAAAATAAACGATAAAAATAAAATGTCATGTAGTGGAATAATTCCAACATTTTTGTAACAACAACCGGGAAAAAAATAATAAATAAATTGATTTCTTACCATCATGAAGATTGGAACGTTTTCGTAATTGACTGGGCTTGACTAGACTGTTGCCATTCTCTTGGTTATATAAGTAATACGGCTCGCTATCGTCGCTGGGAGTTCGAGGTTGATCTCTATCGTCATAAGATGGCGACAGAGGTTCGTCAAGATCATCGGGTTGAATAGTGTTAGAAGAAAATTTATCGTAGTGACCATCTCTATTGTTTTTCCTATTCAATTTACCCATTAAATCAAATTAAAAAGAACTTGAACCATCCATATTGGCAAAAAATTACCCGTCTTGATGTTTGATGAGCGTGTGATAGGAATCTTGAGTTGGCACAGCAGATGATGAGTGATGTCTTTTATCTAATGTTGTGGGTTCTTTGCAATGCATCGGTAATGTACTATCATCTACTACTTGATTAGTGGAAGGCAATGGCTCATCCATGTTGAATGCGTGTTCGATTTCTGCCTTTTTATCCCAAACTTCTTTGAAGAAAGGATTATAAAAGGCCGCTAAAAAATGATTGGTATATTAAAAAATTGTAAACTTTAAAAAAATTCTTAATAGCTGTTACATTTCTGTTGACTGGTGGATGTAGCAGTCATAAAATGAGCTTGAAGTTGATCTGCAATTGCATTGCCTTCCTTGATTAATGAATGCGAGAGGTTGGAAGAAAAAAAAGCGTTGGCACCACCGCTTTCAGTCACAGCGAGAATTTGGATAGGAAGATTAGGGATATTCATAGAAAATGCTCTGAGAATATAAAATAAATTAAGAATAGGCATACATCATCACAATTAATGCACTCGTCACTCACCTGAGAGTGGCAAGTGAGGCTTTTCTTTTGGTTGAGTAGACGAGAATTACACCGTGAACTAGTTCATCTCGAAAGGCATTAGCACCATGATACGATGAAACGATTACTTCAACTCTTCTTTTAAATTCTCCTAAATAAGTTTCAAGAATAATACTACGTTCACTGTTAATGAAAGTATTAGGTGATCCGAGTAAAGGTGAGAGAACGTGTTCCACCGGGTAAGGATCGCCGCATAATAAACACATAATGACTCGAATATCCGGGTTAGTTGGATCACTATTTCTCTGGGGTTGATAAATAGTTTGGGATGACGATCGATGTTGGATACATCCGATGAGAAGTCTCAACGCTTCGGACAATTGCTCGCGTTGTATACTAACTGCATCACTTTCATTTTCACCTTCATTCTTCATAACAATTTCCACAAAAGGGCACTGGAACCTAAATACCATTTTATATTAAAAATTTAGTTTATATTAATATTTCAACAAAAACATATATTATTATTCCTTACGATTTTGAGAAGCTGTGTCCTTCGTCACGAAGATAGGCTAGATCCTTTTCCCCTAAATTTGAGTTGGCGGCAAACAAGATAATGATAGGTGGATCTTGATATTGCGAACGATCCTGTTCTAGATTAGAAACTAAAGTCTTTTCCAAACTATCGCGGATATATTCAAAACCTTCGGAATCACAGTAAACACAGAAACAACCTAAAAAATGTAAGAAATAATAATAATTATATAGATGCAATTTTTTTTAGCTTATGAAATTAAATAATTAAAATGCAACACTGAACAGAATTCGTTAAAATACAGTATTTATCAAAAAGTAATAAATAAATAAATACAGGTATTAACTTAAAAGTAAAAATTTGTTAACTAAAACTGTATTTCTTTACTAAAAGTAATGTTAGTTTGGAATGACTTTACAAATTAAGTACGGGATATTTTTAGAAAATAATAATAGAAGCACAGAAAATCATCAATTACATTCTCTACAGTGCATGTTCCATCATGCAAATCAGACGAGTCATGCGATTATAAACTGCAATTTACTAGATTAGTTTCAATCGATTCTTTTGTTACATCAAAATAAAAGTTTGAGAAATACTATTTTATCAGTATATAGCGGGCAAACTGGATTATGTTTGGCAAACATGATTTTTATCAAATTATTAAATTCTAGTGCAGGGTGCTTTTATTTCAAAACTTATTTTCCAAATACATTGCTTGTATTAGTAAAACGGTTATACATAATACAAGACAAATCACTCACCCCTCATTTGTTCCTTAGGTTGACATCCTGTATTGTAATTGAGTATGAAATGGGACAATGAAAATGGAGAACAGAGAAAGTAATGGATATAGTAACATCATCAATTATTATTTTTGCTAGATAGCGCTTTTATAGAATTCGCCCGACTCTACTAGCAATTTTTTTTTATTTTAAGTACACTTGAACTTACCGTGAGGAAGAAAATCTGTCGTTAGGAACGCGTTTTGCGGCAGACTCACATCCCCACAAATTACTCTATACTCCAACGTATATAAATAATTGTCTAAAACATATTCATCATCTTCACATTGCAGCTATAAAATACATATTACGAGTTAAAAAAAAAAATAATAACAACAGGAAATGTCTAGCCCTACCCTCAATTCCTCAGCAAATGCTTCCGCGATGCCTTCTAATCCTAAAACTACCAAGTTAAGTTGATTACTGTCAGTGCTTAAAGCGGATGAGCTGTTAGAACCATATATCGCCACCGATCTAAATTTTTAAATAACATGATTGAAACTAAGAATTGACACTTATATAATTCAAAGACATACTTGTTCATTTTTGAATCCATCATCTGCTCAATAAGATTATCCATGCAGTTGGGGTACGATGGACAATGCTCGCGAATGGGGCAATGCACAAAACCCAAATGTTGAAACAGAATAAGCTGCCTATCTTGTTCTAACCTATCTAACGCTTTGTACCTAGAATCTTCTTGTAAGACGTCTTTTATTTCCTTAATATCTTCTTGAGTTATGGCTCCTGATGGCACAGCACTAGTTAACTGATAAAAACGATCAGCGTGTTCTTGCAACAACTCTAAAAAGTTTTGTTTGGCTCTTTCGGTGATATCCTTTTGATGTATTTCGTATATGTCTTGACATTCCTCTTCCGTTAACGCTTCGTAACACTCGCGTCCCATAAAAAGTACTTTAACGTCAGATAAAAGTTTACCCGGAGTCACATACCCAGCATCTTCTAACAACTGTTTAAATTGTTTTTTCATCCTATATTAATAAATTCAAGGTTGATTAATTACGCGCATTAATTATAGAGATGTAACTTGAATCCACTTACTCTACTGTTTTTTGCTTCGCCCGTAATGCATTGAGGTGATTTCGAAATAGGGTTTCCGCTTCGGGGCTGTCTAAAAGATCGTATGGAAAACGTCTCTCCCCGCTTTCGCTAATATCACTGTCTTCCCAAGGAGTATCGTCAGGACATTCCACAAAATGCTCGTTGAAATCTGGATGATCTTTAAGTTGTGATTTGACCTCTGTCCAATCCCTAGATTTATATTTTTAAAAAAAACTAATAAATATTATTAGAATTTGGTAGCGGCATCATCGCGCAATTACCCTTTTCCTATTGAAGTTAGGTCTGGTAGCATTTGATGAAAGATATCTGGTAATAATATTAAATACTTGTGTTTTTTCTGAGCTACAAATTCTTCCTTCAGTCTTTTAACGTGTCTCCTAAATTCTCTTTGCGCAATACTTCGACCAAAAAGTTCCACAAAATGCACAAAATCTTGGTTATTCGCCAATTTTCGTTCCGTGGTCGTCCATACTGCTCTAAAGTCGGTGACTTGTGACCTAATAAGCGAATGATAAGCATCAGTAGCTACGTCCAAAATTTCTCTCCTCGCTCTCGTCGCCTCAGTGAAAGGGGCAATTTTCGTTCTTCCCTTTGACTTGTCGATCATTTGGGCTAATACTATAAAGGCTAATTCCACGTTGATATTTTCGTGAGCGGAAGTTTCAACCAGAGGAATAACACCCCGATATTCTTTTCGCCCGATAAGGCGCTCAGCTTCTTTCAGGAATGAGTCACATCCTTCGTCCGTTTTAGTAGTGGCCAAAACTATGGGCTTCTTGGTCCTAATTAAATTATTGAGAATATTCGCAACCGCATCAACCTGTTTTTCTAATGTCCTGTGTTGCACTTGACTAACGTCGAAAACGCACAAGAAACCGTCAACGTTGATCTTGCCATCAGGGAGAACTTTTTGCTCGTATTCTTTTTCGATTCCTAAAATTTTTGTTTAAAAAAAAAAAAAGGAATAATAGGAATTAAATACCGGTATTAAAAAAAAAAAAACAACGAAAGAAATTCAATTCTTACCGAGCTGATTTTTACAAATGTACATAAGCTTTTCTGCCGAAATGACTTTGATAGCACTGCACCGTTTCGCGTAGGGATCTAATTTGCCTCCTTTGAAGGGTTGAAACGAAGCGTCGTCGATAAATTCAGTCTGTTCTATCACACTAAAATGGATGTCGACTCCGTCATCCGTCGTCCTCGTCGCTTCTCCCCAGTATAAAAAATGATCGTTGTTCACCACCGGACCGCTGAAATCTGACTGACTGAGCACGGAGATGTGATCAGTATAATACTCGTCGGCTAACGGATGGAGAAAACGATTGCACAGGCAAGATTTACCCACTCCAACCTGACCTTTTTCTTTTTCGGTACCGGACAGACCTATCACAGATATGTTGAAAGTCCTGCTCGGTTCAGCTGTCTTTTTGGCCATGATTGTTGCTTTTTTTTTTCTTTCTTGGGAATTAGTACGAAATGGTTCAATTTCTTGCAAAAAAAAAACTGAACTAGGTGTCTGATTTAATTTTTAAAATGACAAACTCTCCCGTTTCTAATATATTACAGCATTTCTGTCCTTCGATCGTAGATCTGAAAATAAATAATGATTTTAATTCGATTGATAATAAAAATTTCTAGAGGATGAAAAATAAATATACAGTAACTATATTATCGAATATTATTTATCTATTTATATATATATATAAAAAAAAAATAAGTACATGTATCAAATTTACTTTGAAAAGCATTAGAAAACGATAAGTCTTAGAAAAAGATTGGACTTAATTTGTCGAGGGATTTTAATTCAATCGATTTGATAAATACATAGTAACTGTTATAGAAAGTACATCTTTTCCAGGTTAAAGAAAACCACTTAAATTATGTTTTTGGGAATGTTGATAAAATTGATTTTGGAGAGAAAATTACTGTACTACTGTATTTTTGGTTCCCTCCCCGTAGTTTATTTTGAAACCAGAAACACTAAATAAACGATTGTCAAAATTATTATGGGAATTTTGTGATAATAGAACATCTTTTTTTATATATAAATATCTTGAATGCAATATTGTTAAAAGGAACGTTTTTTTTTATTATTTTTTATTTTTATTATATCGATGTCTTTTATCAGCCAAATTACATGCCCAACAAGCCAAAAAGAAATTATTCGCTCGAATGAATTATATAGTTCGTAGTCACCGCACTCACAAACCGCATCTCGATACGTTTTCCTACACACCTATAGCTGCCAAAAACTTGATCCAACGTAACCAAAACAACCAGCAATTATTTCTGCTACCAGTTTTCTATAAGTCATGTTTACAAGCTCCACAGCAGACTCTCTCACGCGCACACATCTCCTTTACCATATCATGCAAATGACCGATAAAAAAGAATGCTTGAAAAATTAAAAAAAAAAAAAAAAAAAAAAAAGCTTTTTAAATATGTGAAAGAGATTGCACTTCCTTTATAAATATTAAAAACTAAATCGCTTCTTAATATATATATATAACTTTAATAAACATAAAAATCTATTTAGAACCAATTCATTAACCCCGAAAAAGGAGACAAGTGGAAAGTCAACTCAAGAATAACATAATAGAGAGGCATCATTCGAGCAAATTATAGTTTATTCAGCAAAACATTAAGCTTAATAAAATAATAAAGGGAAAAATGACAAAAAGAAAATCAACAAAACAGTTTAAAAAAAGGTAAAATAGCGATCAATACAGTAAACAGAAAGCAATCCACCAAAATAATAATAATAAATAAAAAAAAAAAAAAAAAAGAGAGAGGAAACAGTCATGTTCAGTTTCGTTTTCTTTTGACAGGTCACCGAAACATTCGTTTAATAAAACACAGCCAAGCCACGAGAACCTAATATGTATTGGGGGTTTTAAATACAAAAAAATAAATTAATTTAATATTACGCGAAAAATATCATCAACAATCTCGTTGATTAATCAAATAGTCTGAGAATAAACTGACACACACACACACACATGAAATAGATCGAGAGACGTCCCAAGAGTATACTTTAGTTGACCATAACAGCCAATAAAGGTTCTATAGCAAACATTGGCATAGTTAGATGAAAGGAGAAAAACGATCGCATGCTATTATACAGACCCCTACACACTCTCTCTCTCTCTCTCTAACCAAACAGCAGAAAAAAAAAAAATAATGGGGTCCGAGCTAGGGAAATATTAAATTCAAAAAGTAGCTAGCCATTAAAAGTAATTATTTGAAATCACCAACCTCATTTTAAATTATAATGTTGCCAAGAATTTTTCGTTTAATAGTCGGTGTGTCTACGTTTAAAAAAAGACGGTGGTGGTGACGGCGGCGGCGGTAGATTTGCTTCGGTCTCCAGTTTCTGAGGTCGAAAGGGTTAAGTAAATAACAAATATAGAAGATTCGGTACCCTCGCTCGGCTTTGTTTATCCTTCGGGGGATTTTTTTGTACGAGACGAAATTATTTCCACGTTTCAATTGAAACGCGAAAGAAATAGATTTGACGGCGATGGATGTTTCCCCCACATCATTTCCTTATGAGCAGCCATCTTTGAACTCGTGAGAACACAGCTTACCACACTTAAGACAACATTAAAAAAAGCTTCCAATATTCTATTACATCTTCATAGGACATGGGAAATGAACCATTTTAAACGAGCGTACAAGCGGCAATGTTCGAAGTCGTGGAAAAATCGCGATTGGTATCCATTTATTCCAGTCATCGCATTTTTGACGCGGAAACACTAGACATTTGAAACCGCAAATCCATTTTGACCCGACTGAATCACAACCAGTGTAGAAGACGAGTGGAAACTCAATAGGCGTATAGATTTTTTTAAACGCGCATGCTCGTACTAGCCCGGAAACAGCGATTGTTTGCCGGCGTATCTTTTTCACAGAGAACATTTGTCCTATTACGATTTTACCGATTGCTTTTTCATCGATCGAAATTACTTTTTTAAAAAATTAATTTTAAACAAGTACAAATATTTTCTAATTAATTAATATTGGTCAATACAAATAATTAGCTGCAAGCGCTTAATTAACAATTTAGAACGAGTAAAATTTACATTTATCCTCTGAATGACGTCAGCAAAGTAGCGGAAGTCTTACACATTCATTTTATAATCGGCATTGAAGATGATGAGTCAATTGTCAAGTTTTATAATCAAATTTGTCATTGAATTACTTATTATTTGATATTCGCGTTGATGATGTAAGAACGAAATAATTTGATACTTATTCGGCGAAGAAAAGGTACATAAAAATACAGCGACAAGATGGATTTCGTATGTAAACATCTACCTGTTATGTCAAGAAAAGTCCTTCTAGTCTCCATATCTTCTCGCCTTTTCATCATTGGGATGCAGGTTTATTTCCCAGCCTCATTAGATTTTATAAATTAAAATTCAGAGTTAGTAAATGACTTCTATATTTACGTAGGTTCTTTTCAACGCGTTTATAACTGACCATGACCCTCAAGTGTTTGAAAAGCCCACGACGGCGCAAGATTCCACCAGCGGCGAATTAGAGCAGGTGTTTACATTCTTCCTGGGAGGCTTGGAAAGGTGGGACGGACAGCATTTTTTAACTGTCGCGGAACAAGGCTACGAATTCGAAAAATCATTAGCATTCTTTCCACTGTTTCCTTTTCTGACGCATCTATTGGCCAACTCCTTATTTATTCCTCTTCAATCATTCATCAACTATCACCTTGTGGTTCTGACGACTGCCATCGTTTTTAATTTTTTTCTATTTAATTTAACCGCTGTTATTTATTACGAACTGAGCAAAGCGGTGCTTCACGATGAACAGAGAGCCTATCGAGCTACAATTTTATTTTGTTTTAACCCGGCTAGCGTGTTTTTTTCCGCCGCTTATTCAGAGTCGCTGTACAGTTGTTCAACGTTTGCGGCAATGTTACTACTTCAGAAGCGTAAATACACATTATCAACCTTATTATTCGCCATGGGCACATTCGTTAGATCAAACGGGACCGCCAATGCCGGGTTTCCTATTTATTCTCTGGCAGTCTTACCATTTATCACCAACTGGTTTTACGACGCCAACGTTCATTTGCAAATTTTTGGCGCTTTGAGTCGAGCCATGGTCATAATAGCGCCGTTTTTCGTATTTCAATGGTACGCTTATCAATTGTTTTGCACCATGAATTTTTCTTTCAACATTTCAGAAACGGCGGTCAAATATTCTTTGGAAAATCCGACGGAGTACGTGGTACCTGGCCAAGATACCCCGTGGTGTTACTATCGGTATCCTATACCATACGCCTACATTCAAAGTCATTACTGGGATGTTGGTTTTTTAAAATATTATCATTGGAAACAGATTCCTAATTTTCTTTTGGCATTACCCGCCATCATTGTCTGCTTTCACGGCATTTTCAAATTCGCCATAAGAATGCTCAAAACGTTTAATCGAGACGAAAACGTTACTCAATCGAATTTGGAGATTTTGCCGTACATCGTCCAACTTTGTTTTTTGTTAGTTTTTGGTATTACTTCCATGCATGTACAAGTTGTTACTCGTCTCTTAAATTCTTCATCGCCGGCGCTGTGTTGGTTTGCGGCTGAAATACTTCCCGATATCAATGCGAAAAAGTACAAACTCCGACCGAAAAAATTAGACGTACAAAACAGCCCATTTCCTTTACTCTGGTATTGGAAAAACTGGGGGCATTTAAAAAGCAAAGCCAAATGGGTTTTAATTTATTTTTTTACTTATAGCGTGGTTGGCACTGCCGCTTTTGCTAATAATTATCCGTGGACGTAAGAATTAACATTTTGCTCATTTTTTAAAACATAATATTTCGTCATTTCTACTTGTTAGTATTTTTTTATACATTCTTCAAGTTTATATTTTTATTAATAAGAAATTTAAAATTTTTGCTATTTGTGAGTGAAATAGTTGATAAGTTATCGAAATGTTCAGTATTAATCTAGTCAAATGTGAACTATCCGGTTTCAAATGTAAATTAGTATAAAATCGTGTACTTTTGAAGGAAATGAATGACAACGGTGTAAAAAAAATGCAGTTGTTTGATTTTTTTGCGCAAATCTTGAGAATTATTGTGATAATTTAAGTTAATTATTTTTAAAGAAAACACTTCTTTATAAAAGGTGTTTCTAATTTATATAAAATACAAAAAATAATATCGCCGATTTAAAATGCTTTTGCTTTATTTTTAATGAAGGCTATCGATATTGCTTTTAATATTAGGCAAGAAGTACATTATCAATGTTGCGGGATACAAGTGTTTCTTTTTAAAAAGTGGGCTGCAATGTTAAAAAAATAATAATGAGAAGCGCCGATCTATACAATTATTGTTAAGAGTACATTCACCTTTGTCCGCCATTTTGTGCAATGGAAAAAGCGGAAAATCATATAAGCAAACAGAAAAAAAAACCGCCCGGAAGTTCAACCCTTATTGCGTTATTTTGCTTTGTAGGGAATAACTTCCGGGCGTTTTTTTTTGACAGGGTGCTGTTTTGAATATTTGCTTATTCGCTTTTTAGGTTTCTCTGGAAAAGGAAAGAATTTAGTAAATTTAATGTCCCAATATTATCGTTAATTATCATGAAAATGTAACTTGCATTAATTAGTTGGTGAGTTAATAGTTATTTACCTAAAAAACTGGTACAGGGATTATAATTTTAAGTGCATTGTGATATTTTGTAATTGCAGTAGGCTAGTAGCGTTTGGGAAAACAAGCTTACTTGCCCAGAATTGTTTACATCGGCTTGGGATAATTAAAATGAAAGGCAAGGGGAAAGCAATTGCAACGAAAGGTAAACACAGAGGCGATATTGAACGTGAAAAAGAAAAGGAAAGAGAATTACGCGAACGAGCCGAGCGAGAAGCTGAAAAAGAAAGCGAAGATTTATCCGATTCCAAAGACTGCCCATTACAATTTCCAGATTTCACTTCAGTAGATCATTTAAGATCTTGTCCTAGATACACAGCCGGTAGGAATTAATATTATAATTTAAATGAAGGAAATAAAAATGTTATTATATAATTTTGTAGTTTTACAACGCAGCGAGGAAGAAGGTGTTGGAATAGAAGATTTTGATTCTCTACAGTTAGAACTTGAATTACTCCTTTCATCTGTTACTCAAAGAATGAAGCAACTTGACACAGAAATGAAAATTCTTATAAGCTGGCAGGAAAAAAAGGATATCAAAAAACCGGTTAATAAAGCGGTATCTTCGGTTTGTTTTCTTAGCCCATAAACATTTTAGTTGTATTTATTATTGTGTTTATTAATTGTTTAGTCTTCGATGTCTCCCGGTAAAAGAGGAAAAATGCAAGATACTAAACCAAATAAAAAATTTCGTGGAGAAAGTAGTACCGGAAAAACTGGAACGGGCCAAGTAGGGCCGGGTCGTCCCAAAACTAAAATCGTAAATATTATTGCTAAATTTTTAACCACGATAAAATATGAATTCTGGCGAATTTTTCGTTATTGTAGATAAAACCTCCTGAAGTAGAAGCGTCGGAGGTGGTAAATGAAATTCCGAGAGTTCCGAAAAATGACGTTCCAAACAGATTTTGGGCTTCAATTGAACCGTATTGCGCGGACATAACTTCCGAGGACATTAAGGTTGAATTTTATTAAAACTTTGACCGAAGCGATCTATAATTAAAAAGATTTGAAGGTTCTTGAAGATCTTGTTAAAGGCCATGATGATGATTCAGAATATTACAAAGTTCCAGGATTGGGTAAACATTATTCCGTTAAATGGGCTCAAGAAGATTTAATGGAAGAGCAGAAAGAAAGTGGTAAAGACAATGATAAACGAAGGGGGCTTAATAACAGCAACATAAATCCTTTAGAAACGGATCGAATTTTAAAAAAAGCAGATAAAGAATGGTAAAACATTTTTACTCGTCAATGATTGAGAAAGAAATTACCTATTTTATATTAATAGCGATGGCGATGCGTCTCCGTTTGGTGCTTTGACACAGCGTTTAGTAGCCTGTCTTCTTGAAGAAAATATCATGTCTCCAATGGACGACTCGTTAACAGGCACGTTGTTGTACATTCTGAAATGAATATTTAATTTTTCAAAATAATTCTTTTATTATCAGATCTTCCGGAAGGAAATGTTTCCAATTTACCGCTGACTAGAAGTAGCCTGATGAAAACTTTGAGCATTTCTAATACTTCACAATTAGAAAGACGTATTAAAAGAGAACTGGAGGAGCAAGGTAACTTGCGATTTAAATAAGGTATAAATAGTTTTATAACTGGGATGTTGCAGGGATATTGGAATCTGAAGATACTGCTTTGGAAAATCCAGAGGACGAAATTTTAACGGAGTTGCGAAAGTGCCAAGCAGAATTGAAAACTATGACTGCTCACAGTTTGCACATTAAACGTAAATTATTGAAATTGGCTAAAGAAGAGCTTACTAAACAAGAATTAAAGAAGAAGCTCATGATCAGTGACAACGAAGTATTAATTACAATGTTTGAAATTTGAAATTTATATTTTATTTACTATTTTTTATAGATAATTGAAGCGTATAAAAAAATTACAACTATACGACAAAAGAAAAAAACTCCAACAAAGAAAGAGAAGGATCATGCTTGGCGAGTGCTGCGTGAACGTGAAAATATTATTAAAGCTTTATCCGACTAATTTCATTCATAAACGGCAATCATTTCAAGTTCTTATAATTTAATTCATTAATAAATTATCGAATATGTAAGTGGAATAAAATTACATGTATTGTTTACAATTTGATGCTGCGTTATTTTTTTATTATCGATTTTTAATGGTTTTCGGTTGTCATGACAACGTCAGAGAGGTCTCAAATCGACTGGGCTAGAGGAAAATGGGCGAGGTAATATTAAATAAGAAAGTTTTAAATTTTAACATTTAACATTTTTTTTTTAGAAAGTCATAGTTCCAGGCAATTGGTTTTCTTTAGGTAGCGAACTGGAAGTTGAAGAAGAAAAGCGCGGAAATACCCGAAATAAGGCATCAACACTAATTTAAGTTATAGATTTTTTTGTACTATATAAGTTATATTTTCGATGTTTTATTTTAGATGAAATTTATTTTTAAAAAACGATTGAAACATTTTGGATGTCCAATACAACTAGTCGACTGTTCTATATCAGAAGAGAAGAAAAACGTCGTTGATCACCCTCCATTTGAAGATAAAGCTTTTAATATTTTTACCTTACAGTTAAATAAATTTGTTCAGGTAAATTCATAAGCCGATAAACATTGGAAATAAATTCCATAATTATTGAAGTTTAGCATGTCAGTGAATCAAGCGATGCCATGTGTTCGACCGAAATCAAACTTAAAAAAAATGTTGGTACCCAGTATGCCCCGAGAGAATTACCAGCTGAAGAAAAAGATGTGCTCTTAAGATCGCAAGAAATGATTGATTTTTTACATACAATTATGCCTCGGTAAGTGTTTTTTTTCTTCGTGTAAGTTACTAATTAATAAAGGTAATTTATTTTATTAAGATTGTTAGATGTGTTTGAACAACAAGAATTGGTCGACCCTTTTACAAATGAATTTTTAAAATAGTTTTTTTTTTTTTTGCAACCACAGTAAACTACAGAACTTCAAGTTTCATTACATAAAGTTAAACCACAATTTTTAATTCTTCTAAAATGTGTTCGTGTACCGTTTCTTAAAAACCATTAACTTTTTTACGTAATTTTATGAATGTTTCCTTATAGGCTTTCGTAGCGCTGACGTCAGGCTCTTCTTTTACCGCCATAATCACAGCTGCATTTTGGTGACAACATTTTGTTCGCGATTCGTGAAATTCGTTTTATCAGTGGTGTGTTTTGTGTTAATTATTTCAGTCAAATAACATTCGGGATCAAAATCATTATTAAATTAAAACGCGTTTGCCCAAAAGAAGAAAAAGAATACTTCTACCGGTAAGTTGAAATTTGATTTCCGAAGGTTTTGAATCTTCTCGGCTTTGTTAGGCCTACAAAATACATTTTCGAAGGCTCCAAATGATAATTATGTCTTTCAGTATTTTATTTTCCTACCGGTAAACGAATTGTTTTCGTCCGAACAAATTTATACGTTTACAGAAAAATATAGTTTACAATTGCTTTAACCAACTTTATTTTCTGGAATATCATTCTCTATAATTATCTCCTACACAATTAAAAGGTTAATAGAAATACCGTTACATCAGTTCAGCTTAATATTCCGATTAAGTTGATTCATTTTTAGTTGGCACAAACATTTTTACAATAATACTTTATACTGTACTAATATAATATAAAACTTATCTAATAATAATTATTCTAAAGCAAAAAAACAAACATACTGTTAATAGAACCAACAGCCTTTGATGTAGCAATTAGTAATATTAAAATTACAGTACACATTCATCGTATATAAATAATAAAAATCTTTCTTACATAATTCAATAGCAAAGCAGCTGAAATGTATAAGCTAATAATAATGTATATAAATATTATATATATAATTATATAAATGAATCTATGTCTGTTTTACCGGGATCGAGTTTTATATAAATACAATTTGATTCAATAACTTTTTATAGTTAAAATAATAATGTTTTAATTATCTTTTGAATTATTTTCGATTTTCGTACGAATTATTGCTGTAAAATGGTACAGGACGATAAGCCTTGTTAGGATTGAAAGGCTGAACTAATGTTGGCACCGGAATTCTCGAACTAACCAAAACCCAAATATTTTTTTAAATTAATTTATTGTGATTCAATTAAGACGTCAAAAATACCTTCTTATCTGTTCGTCTTTATTAATGGCTGGAATGTGACTAAAACTGAGACTTCGTTGATTAGAATTCAATCCTATAGTCTGAAACATAAGAGAATTTATCAGGTTAGAATAATTATTACAGTATTATTGTGATTTAACATGGTAGAGTCATCATTTACATTTTGTTTATTTCTTTGATCGGAGCCGTTGGGGTTATAATCTTGATAACTATTAATAGATGAACGTTCGTTTTTATGGTTTTGAGCATTGTTTGCAGATCTGTTTTTCTCCTTCCCGCCGTTCTTTCCGATGGGATTGTTTCGATATCCATCGCTCACCCATTCACCACCACCACCACCGCTGCGACTACTATTGCTGCTGGTATCAATCGCTATTGAATGACGTTGACCTCCGTTTAGTCTCCAATCTTGAGGATTGGGAACTTTTCCGTGAGAATATCTGTATTCAAAACAGGTCTCGTATCATATAAAAAAAAACATGAGAATAATTATTTTGTTTTAAGTACAGTACCTGCTATCATCAGCACGTTTATTCGAATTGTTGATAATGTCATATGGCATACTGGACGGTCCGGTGTGTGGGTAATAATGAAAATCTCTCTGCATGCCGTTGAGGTTGTTAGAAGATGGTAAAGATTCGAAAGGTCCTGGCGAGTAATAAGTGTTGTTTCCGTTGACGGCGATTTTTGAAGGCGAAGTTGGCGACGGATAAGTATTATCGGGTGACAACCACACGGACGTGCGTGAATCTTTTTCAGAATTTCCAGTTTTTTGTAATAGTTTCTCTTTGGCTGCCACTTGAGCGAGATGCGAATAGATGTTAGTTTTTTTCGCAGCCCCGAACGAGATGTCGGGCGAGCGTCCACTGGAGAATTTTGCTCCGACGATGGCTCGACCTCTGGATTCTTGTTGAGGCGAAGGTTGACGCGGGTTTCCTCCTCCTCCGTCATGAACCGTTAACGACGACGGCGCTCCTTCAGGTTCCAACCTAGACAGCTGCTCCGTTCGTCGATTATTTTTCGAATCGTATTCTTCTTTAGCAGGTTGTTTTTTCATCCATCTGCTGATTCCGCCGAAAAACTTGCCCGACGTTTGTTGCTGCTGCTGCTGCAACGGCATCTCATGAGTATTAAAGTCGTTATTGTACGAATTCCTATTTGATTTAGATATACTCTCGTAATCTACCGGAGGAATGTGTAACGAAGGTTGAACTGGAAGCGACATCGGGCCGTCCATTTCGTAACTTTGAGAGAATACGTGGTTGCGCGAGTGGCTCCAAGGCAACGATTGCAACTCTGGCACCTGCTTGTAATTAGCGCCTTCATTTTCTTCATCTTCTTGGTCATTGGAATCGTCTTCGTCCTCGTAGTTGTTGTCATCGTCGTCCTCGTCGTCTTTAAGATTTAAAATACGAAGTTGCTGCCGAATACTAACTTTTTCTCGGTCTCGTTTTTTCTGAAATTCTTCTTCGACTTTGTTTACAAGCGCCACCTCTTCGGCACGCCGCTTTTCTTCTAACGCCACTTCACGAGACAATTGTTGTTCTAATTGCTTCCTTTCTAATTGCCGCACCGTGCTTTGATAAGTAAATTTCTTTCCTTTTTTTCCTTTTTTCTGGACTTGGGCACTGCTGTTGTTATGCGAATTATTTACTATCGGACTCAGCTGCATATTATTATTATTATGATGTTTAGACATTCCTAAATCGCTATAAGCTTTTCGTTGAGGTTTTATAGCTTGCTTTTCGTCAATTATTTGCATGGCTTCGTATTTAGGAAGGTACATGACGCGATTATTTGCACTGCTGCTGTTATTATGATTTCCGTTAAAAGTTCGACCTTCCAAATCGATGAAAGGTCTGCTCGGGATATAATTAGCGGATCCAGTGGGATTTAAACTGCTCAATTCCAAGCCTCCAAAAAATATTGGACCCGATTCACTGCGATTTAACCTGGGCTGGAAATGGTAGTTACTAATAGCGGCGGAATGATCGAAATAGGATGACATGTTTTGCGACGCAGCTTTCTCACTCTCTTTCGTTTTACTTCGTATTTCTGGAGTTTTATTTACATTCTTATACGGAACTAATTTTTCACCTTCGTGGCCGTTATGTAAAGAGTTGGGTAAGCTTCGACTTAAGGACCAATTATCATCTAAACTCTTGTGTTTCAACTCGACGGCTGGTTCGCCATTGGTTGTGGTTAGACGATTTTTTATATTCGTTTGTAGAGCACCCGATAAAGATCTTTTTAATTTTCGGACACTGTTAAAAGTTTGCGGCGTTTGCGAAGGTTGAATTGGCTCATCCTCGTTGATCATTTTATTGGCGAGTTTTTGGTTATCTTCACTGACGATCGGGTGGGATCTATTACCGAACATATTTTTTCTCGTCGTGAGTTTAGGATGACTGGAAATCATTTCGGGTTTGGACATTAAATCCCAATCGCTCGTATGACGTAATTCGGAAATTACTACCGGTATGTCACCACTTCCTGCGTCGAAGTCGCTAGCTAGATCTTCCTCCGGCGTCCACGCAGCTGCGCTCTTTTTCTCCAAAGTTGAACTTTCTCTCGGCGGATTGTGAGAAAACTTATCTTTGGCCGTAGGAGGCAAGCGAGTTTTGGTGAGAGAAGACGAACGAGGTAATTTGGAGGAAGGAGAAGATGAGGTTGTGTTGGTTTTATTGTGTGGTACTTTGTCGTTGATTTCGAAATCGTAGGACACTGGAAGTGGGCTGACCGCGCCCGGGGAGATTCCGGAATCGGCGGATTTTTCGTTGATAGTTTTCGGTGGTGCCATTGGTCGCGCCACTCGTTGTATTCGGTCTTCGTAAATATCTCCTTCCTCCTCCGCGTCGCTGCTGTGATCCGAAGATCGATCGTCGTATTTTCTCCCTTCGGTATCGATAACTAAAGACCGCCACACGTGAGTGGGAGAAAAACGAGGCACCGCGTGATGTCGTTTGGGGAGAGTGGGTCTCAATTGCATATCGATGTCCATGTCGTCTTCACTGGACACGTCTAACGGAGTCGCGTGATTCTGACTCGATTCTATCGGCTTTTTAATGTTATTTTTACTACTGCCGAGTTTACGGTTATATTCCAAGACTCCGGTTTGAGCCTCTCGCGTTTTTGCCAAAAATGCATCTTGCACGTGTTCCGAAACGAGCTCAGAGGCGACGACGGCGTCGCGATTTTGGTGCCCGCTGGATAAGCGATTGTCTCCCCTACCTTTCTGTAGCATTTTACTTCCATCGTCACTCGATTTATAATTAAATCTCGAGTCTGCCGGAGATTCGAACACATCGTCGTCTCCGGATTTGCTGCCGTGATTAAGTTTATTAGACGAATTTTCCATCGTTTTCGTTTCGTGCAATTTAAACGATTCTCTCGCAACAACCGCGTTTTTATTAATATGATGAGTATTTTGATTTTTAAATTCGAATTTGTTCACCTTTTGCTTCGTATCGAAGGAATCCGTTCTGCCTCGCATATCGACTTTATTTTCTAAATAACTTCCTTTTCGCGGTAAAGAATGGTCGATGTTGTTATTGTTTCTCGATAATAAATAGATATTGTCCATCGAATGATTAATCGTTTTCGACATTTTGGTCAACTTTTCTTTCAATTCGTCCCTGGTGGTCGGCAGGAGTTGACCGTGCGGCACAATGTCCACTTCTTTTTGCACTAAACTGTCCATGGATTGCACTCGCTTTTGAAGAGGCTCGCTCATCCTGTGACGCATTTCGATCCGGTCTAAAGTGGACGATTGCATCGCACTGTCCGATAGCTGAGCCACGAGTTGGTGATGATGATTGCTTCCTCGCCCGTTATATTTGTTTTCCGGAGGAGAGTTCCCGCGTTTGACGTAGTGGTTACGCTCGGCGCCGGACAGGGATGAGCGATGACCAGACGAAGGACTTACCGAAGCTTCGCGTCTTTCGAGAACGTAAGTGATGGATTTTTTATCGACGGAATGAACTTTAGGAGCCGTGACCACTTCCGTGCTGACAAATTGCGACGGCGGAGGTAATAAATACGACGCGTTGTCGTCGATTGTTTCGCGCGGGATCACGTTTGAGTTGCGTTTGGAGTGGAAAAAGTTGGTAAAATCTTTCTTATTGTTCGCTTTTTTCTGCTCCTTTTCATTTCTGTCGTCGAAGCGCGGAGGAATCGGCGCTTTAGTTTTTCGGTTAAATAGTTTTTTCTTGGGTGCCATCTCGGGTGGAGGTTTGGATAACCGAAAATCGATGTTACTCTGCGTGGATTCGGGAATGTAATTGGAACGGCTGAACATGCCATCGCTAATGTCGACGCTGGAGTGTCGGTGCTGTTGCTGCTTTTGTTGGTTGTTTAACCGATGACGTTTTTTGAGCAATTGTTGCAGCTCTTCTTCCGTTAACGGAGGGGGTAATGGCGGCGGTTGCGGCGACGATGGAATGTCAGGGAATCCGCCCACGCTGGTCGGACGTCTCCCGCTTAATGTTCCGCCATTATGTAACACGTTTCCATTATCCGTGGAACGCAGGCGTTGGTTGGGAAGCCGTTCAGGAAGCACTTTAAAACCGCCATTGTAGACTTTGGGATTCACTCGCTGGAGACTTGATTGATTGTACTCGTGCATACGCTCACTATCCGCCTTCGTGTGAATTTTATTCGATCCGGAATTGCCCATTTTTAAGATTTACACACTAACATCTATATAAAATAAAATAAGGTACATTAATTGATTTGTCTAATAAAAATGAAGTTTCAAATGCAGTATTAATGATTGTCATAATACAGTAATAATGTAGTTACTTTATAATGTGGCATATAATATGAAGTCTTATTACTGTACAGTTATCTAGTTGAGATAGACTCTACCCCTAGCTACTGTGTATATGGCGAGTGCGTAAACCCGATATTATTCGGAGATCGTAATGCCCCTTATTTTAGAGCATTCCAAACGAGTTATGGGACCGTGTTATTTATGGAATTCTGTGGAATTTGTTGTTGACATCTGTTTAATGTTATTTTTCATAGAGACTGGTTCGATCGTTTTAAATTGTTTTTAAGTTAATATATGTGTTTGTATTACGTAAGACGTAAATCATTTGACATGGATGCCGTTTTTGCATACCAATAATGATTTATTTATTTATATCTATTTATTTCATCTCCAGATAAGAGCAAATTTTTTTAATTTAAAAAAAATGAGAAGCGGTTTGGAGAAGTGAGGTTAGACATTCTCTGCAATAATTTATTTAAGTTGTATTGTCATCAAGAGTCGAATTATTGCGTCAATAATTAAATTGCAAAGTATTTGTAGCGGAACTCACCACTTACTCATTTATAACGCTAATCCACCTGCAGAGCACTTAAAAAAACTGTCATTGTTCCGTAAAATTATTAAAAAAAAAAAAAAAAAGTTGCACACATTCAACTCTTAATAATAATTAATTCAAAACCGTTTACTAAAAGCCTACCTATTAAACTTCAAAATAATAATAAAAAATGGTTTAAGAGGTAATAAAAAAGTTTTAGAAATACAGTATTTAATTACATGAATTTGATTTTTTAAGAAACATTTTTTTCCCGAGCACTGTGCAGTGACTGGCGTTATAACTGGAACATCCGGTACCGGTAGTTTTAAAAAAATTGCTATTACTTGTACCAGGGAATCAACGATTTTAATTTTTAAATAATTTGGTTTACAAGTTTTTGCAATGTAACACCGGCACATAATTAAAAATACCGGTATGTTATTTTATTTAATGATTGAAGGTGTTTTAAAATGGTGTTATAACTGTGTGACCTGTAACTTGTAAATTTGTCAAACATTTTGACGCAAAAAAATTTAAAAATATAATAATAATAATAAGATTGATTTTAAAATTATGGTAGTGTTTTTAAATTTTTTTTATCTATCATCTGTTTTCTTGGTGAGATAAATTTGTGTTTACCTTTCTTATTATCTGCTGAAAGGTACTGGACGTGATGATAATTAATGCTTCTCTAACATTTAATTTTATAATTCCGAATACACAATAGTTGTTGTTTTGTAATCACCTGATTTACATAATATTTTCTTCGTTAACATATTAGTTTAGTGGCATGTAATCTCCTTGACCATCGATTTTTAACGGAATTCTTTATAACTCAATTGACGATTGCGCAACGCAATTTTGAAGATGAGTTTACCTGATTAATATTAATGGCTAATTAGTCGTTGGCGTTGCGGAAGACCGGCCTTGCACATTCCGGAAATGAATAATTAATAAATAAATGAATTAACGGAATTATTTACACGCAAATAACGGGGGGATATAAAGCCATTTCCGAATTAATTTTTTTTTTTTTTTTTAGAAAGCAAAAATAAGGAAGTTGAATGAAATAGTGCAAATGGCTTCCTCGCGAAACTAAATAATAAAATTGCGTAAAACAATAGGTTGTTGATCGGAGCAAATGAGGGAAACCTCTTTATTTATTAACGAATTTATTTTTTCTTTCCTCAATATTTTTTCTTTCTTCTTTTTCTAATTTTTTTTTTTTTTTTTGCCGGTTTTTTTTTTTTTAATGACGTGAGTGTGGCGTGCTCAAGTAGTAGGTCAGTTCGCCTTCAACACGTGCAATTTGCAATTGGAAACTTAATCATGATTGTTATATTAAGTTATAGTTAAGTACGCAAAGCACTTTTGTTCGGATTCAACGAGACGTAGAAAATTGTGCGAATTTAATGATTGTTATAGTCGAAATTAATAATCGGCTGACCTCTCCGATCTACCTACATAATATTATCCACATTTAGCCATTTCAGGGTTCGTTGATAGTACGAAACGACGTAAGGGCCAATAGAACATTCATGTACTTATTAGTATTACATAACTGTGGGGGGAAAATGAATGAAACAAGTTAATGACTGAAGCCAAAATATTTTTTTTTATTATCAAGGGGCAAAAAATTAAAATTGTGCGTGCATTTTTTTGTGGCATTGGATGCATTTCAAGATTGTTATTATTAAAAATTGAATTTAAATTTTTAATTGCGTTCTACGGTTTTTTTTTTTTTTTTTTTGAAGCCCTTACACGGTTTCGTACAAAATAATTCAACGATATTGTGCGTGGGTGTTTATACATCGGCGCACTTTTTTTTTTTATTACAGTAGTTTTATTTCTGCCAGGGAAATTGAACGGGGGTTGTCAGTTCCAACTTTGAAGCGGAATTATTGCGAATTCATCGCGAAAATTGGTGGTGGAAATAACCTTTCTTAATATACAAATATCGAGGTCGCTTATTTTATTACAATAAAATATATTTTATAAGTTTAAAATAAGTTTTATTATTATAATTTTTTTTTTTATGAATATGGTTAGGCGGGCGCGTAGAGTAATTTGCTAAGGGCGTTGGAAAGGCGAGGCGCTATTCTCATTTTTTTTTTTTTTCATGGAAATTCCATCTCTTTTAATGATTTAGTTTTTTTTTTCTTTAACAGTTAAAATTATTTTATTCGCAACTGTTGATTTAATTTTTTAATGGCAAAATTGATGATCGTTCTTCACACTTGATTTGAGCGAATTCTATCGATAGTAGGATAATGTTTTTGGATCATGAATGAAATTTTAATATAAAAAAAATACCGTGGCGCTTCTTTCTAACCTAAATCTTTTCGCTAATTATTGGTTAATCGGTCGCGTAATTTCATTTTTTCCCTCTTGGTAAATTGAGTTTGGCATTGGATATTTTTTTTTAACAGGTTTTGTTAATCATGTTGATTAATTGCGGTATACTCACGCATTGTTTACTTTCGAATATCATCAAACGCATTAAGTGCCAAATAAACAATAGTTTTGCGTTTTGACATACTGCTACTTAATGGCTTAACAACAGTTTTCAAAATACTTCATTCATTTTGCAATACTCAGAAATGTACCGTATAAACATTAATTTCATTGCCAATTACTAACTTAATTTTAATTTTGCACTCTGTTTATAAAACTATGTGTCTAAGCTTCCTTGCTGCTGCCCCCTCAAAAAAAGAAAGAATTGGAGAATCTCGTTTAAATTTGGTTAATGTTCAAGAAAGACGCTTTAAATGTTACAAAATTTTTTATTTAAGCTCGTAAAGTTCAAACCTTTTTGTTTGTTTTTAAAGATTAAAATAAAAATTAAATCGCTAAATCTAGCTTAAGAAATTCGGTGTCAATGAGAGATATTGACATTCGACTAGGGTCACACGTTTTGATTTTTATTAGGTTGGTAATTAGTTTAAATTTGTTATGGGCTTTACTTTATCTCATTTGATTACTATAAAATGTTAGTTTGGAGTTAATTCATTTTGTCAAGATAAATTTTACAAGTTTTAATTATGCCAAAAAAATTTCTTATTCAACCGGAACTGTGAACTCGATGAAATTCCTTACGATTAACGTTTGTCCGTATGAACTGCGTTTCAATTGTTCGTGAGAAACTTAAAATTTAAATAATATTAGTATCGGAGATATTTATTTTTGATAATTTTACTCGTCGATGATTATTGTAATGATTTTCAATTGAAATGCGCATTTTTAATTATTTCTGGTTATCGTAATTCCGCTATTATAACTTTCACTGGAAATAAAATGCAAGCGATAATTTATTACTTGAACTTAATAAATTAACCGGACTAGCAAAAAAATATGAGGTCAAGAAATTAAATTTTTAAAGAAATTATCAGTCGAATAAAGAAAAAGAAAAAAAAAAGATGTTGAAAAGAATGCAACGCGTTATCGCTTTAGATTATTGAAGAAGCTATTGAGTTGCAAAAATATCGATTCATCTCATACAAATTTAATGAAACGATGAATATTTTGATCTGACAAGGATTAGAGGGAAGGAGTGCGAGTGAGATAGAAAAATTGACCTTAAATATTTTCAGGAACAATAAAAATGGCGATGGTAGTGATAGGGTAAATGAGTCGACAGTGTATTCAACTTGGTACAATTTTGGTCGCCTGTTATTGTACCGAGATAAGCTTAAAAATTAGATATTAATTTAGGTCTATAATTTTTTTTTTTAAATAAGAAAAGAAAACACACGGCTTAATAGAACGTGTTCTTTCTTTCCTAATTCTTTCGCTTTTTGTTTAGAGAATGTAATAATCGTCTTTGCACGTCCCTCGGGGCACACCTCAATCTACCTGGTTCTGAATTTTAATTGCCTTTTAACAGGTTCCAAGTGTCTTTCTACGACGATGTGAACGCCGAAAATCCACATCTTTACTTCACATGTACCGGTCAACGAGGAATAAAAAAACAACAACTAGTAAAAAAAATCAATCAATCCAAATGAGGAGAAAAGGTGAATAAACCTTTTTAAAATATTAATAAAAATTTTACCATTTAGTTTTTAGTACATGTTTGACGAGTGTGTGTGTACGCGCGCTAAAAACAATAACAAACGACGCGCATGATATTAAATATGACGCAGCTGACCTCCACTACACGCGTGCATTCCTCAAATCTACATTATTTTTAATATTATAAATTAATATTATTATCATTATGTTTTTTAATGGTTTGATGCATAATGGGTTATCACGTTACATTTCGATCGTTGCCACCGGATTTCTAAATCTAGATTTTAAGAAAACGTTTCGGGGGGGCAATAAAAGTGGTTTTTGGTAAATGAGATTAAAAGTCATCAAAATTGATTTAGTAAAACCACTTTTTAGAACAAGGTTTAGATTTTCTGTAAACTAGTTTTAAAAAAGCGTGCTCATTCGAGTATCTTTTTTAAAATATGGTTTCGACATTTTTAAAACTCTACAACACATTATTCGTAATCTTTTCTGTCTTTCTCTTTTTTTTTTGTTAAACAGCTGTTTTTTGCGATAGTTGTGACATTCTAAGCCAAAGCTTAAAATTACATTTCTGGTACCGTATTAATAATTTATTTATCGCTTGCAATTATTTAAATATGTAAAGATGGTATTAATATACAAGTGCAATATAATTATATTATCTTAATCATTTTGGTTAACCAATATTCACGCCAAAGAAATCAAATACCGCAATTTTCTGCAATCTTTTCGAGCGTTTCGGTGTGTGAACGAAACTAGTTGAGAAGTTCAAAAGGTTTCTTTGAAAAATATTTGCCAGTGTTTCTTTTAGCTCCTGTAAAATATTTTGATGGTTTCTGCAAATATTTATCTGATACGTGCAATTGCGTTCTAAAAGTTATTATTAAGTTATGTAAAAAGTTTGATATTTCGAGTAGGTCGAGCAATAATAAATTGAGCGTGGTTCTGGTTTTTTATTATTATAAAAAAAAAAAAAAAATTCAAGTCCGATCATCTTCATTACGGTGAATTAAAAGAATTTTCATTTATAGGGTATATTTTTTATATATATTTTATGGAATTTTGTTCCCACCCTGAAATTTAAAGGCCAACACCTGCGCGTTTACACGCGTTCATTTTTTTTTCTTTCCTCTCAGAAAGAAGGAAAAAAAAAATTGAAGGTGGGTTAAAATTATTTGAAGGAGGATAAAAAAAAAACAACAACTGATTAGTTCAGGTGAAGTTTTTCCATATAAATTGTATTAATATGCCCGTATTTGAAACGAGTTTCTGCTGCATTATCGTCGTTGAAGATATTAAAAAAAAAAAAAAAAAATTCAGGCGCGAAATTACGTTCATGTTCTAGAATACAAGTTTTAAAAATACCAAGTTTAGGAAAAAATTTTGTTTACTTTTTTTTTATCACGACTATTTTCACGAAGTAACATATTTGCAAAAGAACCAGATCAAGTTGGGAATGTTTATTTTTCTTTTTTAATAAAAGGGGTACGCATTTTTTTTTTTTTTTTTTGAGGGCAGTAAATTAAAATGCTTTAAGTTAGGAATCTTTAAGGTCAACTAATTAATATTAAAAAAACAAAATTTAAAATGCTGAACAGTAGTTAGATTTCATTAAAAATTAATGAAAATAAATAAATTGAGAGTTTTAAACATTGATGCAGTAAAAAAAATTTTGCTCCTCTTATTTACCAGTTTTATTTAAAATGTAAGAAATAAGAGTGGAAAAAAAAAAAATAATAAAAATCAAGTTTTAGGTCGTTCCGATTTAATAAACGGATTATAAAATATTTTTGGTTCGAATTTATCGAATTTCAGTTAATAATCAGAGCGTTACAACCATTACACCTGTTTAAAACGATATTTTTCAGAAATTGGTTCTCTATTTAATATTTATTGTACAGTCGTACAAAAAGTCGATTTAATTCTTATTAGGACGAAATATTGATGCTATCGCATGATAAAACAAAATTACACGCAAATCAATAAATAAAAAAAAAGAGGTTATTTCAAAAAAAATTTCGCATTTAAAATTAGCATCATTGCTCGACGTTTATTTTTCAACCGGAGAAATAAAATAAATTACGCAATTATTATAGTTTAATCAACAATGATGACTGCTATCGCCCATTTAGGTTTTAATGATATTGCCGATTTAATTCAAGATCTCGGTCGATTTAAAAGAGAGAGAAAAAAAAATTAACAAATTGGTGTTGGTGGAAAAATATATGTTGTCACGCGTTCTTGCGTCTTGCTTCAATTGTCTCGGTCAGGTACTTCCTGGACCAAACTCATTTTTCCTATCAAACTATTAAAAAGGCGGCTACGCACTTTGGTCGTGCATGGACGAATGTTAGTTTCTGCACAAGTAATGTGCAGAACCGGCTTAAATTACGAGCGAACGATGGGAACTCGATTAATTCGTTAATGATATAGCTGTTATCTATTGATCGAGTTCGAAACGCCCTCTTTTAACACTATTCGCATTCACCTTGAAAATTAATTCTAATGAGCAAAGTAATTGGAATTTAAACGTTTATTTATTTCGTTGTTGTTGTGGTTTTTTTCTTAGTACAGTACATGTAAAGTTTTTTTTTTTTCAATTGTAAAAATTAATTACCCCCGATATATGGCACCTTTTGTTGTTATTATTATTATATCTTCGGTTACATTTTACTGGTGTAAATATGAGCCAGTTGGTGTCAGCTTCAACGTTTCAATTAGGTTAATTCACCTTTGCAGACAGATATAGGAAAATAGAGGAGTTTATTTTTTAATAATAAATATGCTAAAACTCTAGCTAATAGAATCATTATTATTATGACGAAGCCTTCAGCTTTGAGGAAGTTTACACGCGCCTATTTATAATGTATGTAAACTTTTTTTATTATTATTATTTTTTTTTTTTGCGTGGAGATTGGTGTCAAGTTTTTTTTTATATACCCACTTTTCATCCTAAAGACCGAAATTTCGACAGCGAGTCAATGTTATCAGCTCAACTACTACACTAGATTGATCGATAATTCTCACACACTTTTTCGTCTTCGAAATGAGGTTAAATATTTTTTATTTTTATAAGTTATTTAAAAAAGAAAAAAACACGAAAAAAAAAATAAAGAGAGATAAAATATTTTCAATAATTCACGCATCTGCACTTAAAATATGGTTAAACGAATTTTACATCCGAATAAATACGATCGCAAATTTTTACGACTCACGTTTAAGTTATATATTAGAGTAGGTAATTTTTTTTCTTTGGTTTTTTTTTTTTTTTTTTTTTTTTTGTTTTTGAAAAAAAAATATATATTTTTCCCGGTGTAACGTACAATTTATAAGTTCATTAGTGTGTCGTAAATTTTTTTGTTTTATCAAAAAAAAAATTCTCGCATTTTCGCCGTATCTAATCCGACACGTTTTTCAAATTAAACTTTTAAAATTTATTTTTACGGCAGGGACTCGTATTATGGTTTTTCATTTTCTCCAAGACTTAAAGTATGCCAAAAAGTCATAATAATAATCCCGAAAGGGGAGAGTTTCATAATCTACCGGTAATTTGCACGTTAATACCTGGCGTTAACGCATACCGGCATTGTCGAAATGAATTAAGCTAACGAAAATTCTATCGAGCTTAATAATATATTACGCGATGATACGCCATTGCCAAAAAGTAATCGGAATTAGTTATGATAGGAGAATAGTATAGTATGTAATCGAAGGTCGAGAAAAAGAATGGAATTCTTTTTTTTTTGTATTCCTCCACACTTTCACCCAACCCAATAATCATCCTTCATATTTTGAGCTATTTTTTTTTTCTTTTTATTTTCACTCAATTTATTTAGGTTAAATGTAATTTTTGATTTATTTCGAAAGAAGGTAAGAGTAGTTTGTGTGTGTGTATGCATTAAAGTTGATGCAAATATTTATGAGAGTTAAACAGGTGGAGTCAAGCTAAGAAACTCAATTATCAAACTCGACTTGTCTTCACTCCCTCACCATACAAGGTTTGAACAACTAACAAATGGGTTCATCCAGGCGGATTAAGTAATTTGAATGGCTGTAAATATTTTTTAAAAGTTGTTTCGTTACGCAATACAATTTAGATTAGGTGAGGTGAATCGTCGAAAATATTTTCACAGCTGCTCGAGCAATTAAAATGTTGGAACTTTTTTAATGCTACTAAAGACTAATATAGGCGGTGTATTAAGATCATCTTAATAATGGTCTTACTCGACAGATTTTACTCGATAACAATAAGACAACGTATTTTTTTTTTGAATTTAATTTAAATACGTTGAATGCACTGAAACCTAGCTATGCATCTTGGATGCTATTTCAAAAAAAAAAAAAAAAAGGTGATAAACGGTTATCAGTACAGTATTTAGTTATTTACCGTAAGAAATTTTGTAAATCTCGAAGAATAAGTATCCGTTACCAACAGATTTGCTTTTTCAAAAATTTATAAAATAATATTAGTGCATTTATAAAATTTATTGCGGGGAGGATTAA
Organism: Polydesmus complanatus; assembly: GCA_034692225.1. Taxonomy (NCBI): domain Eukaryota; kingdom Metazoa; phylum Arthropoda; class Diplopoda; order Polydesmida; family Polydesmidae; genus Polydesmus; species Polydesmus complanatus. The sequence goes on from JAQGAZ010000137.1 coordinate 44,074, forward strand.
AGATTTTTTATGTTATGAAAAGTTAATGAGAGTTTCGTAAGGTAAATAATAGTAAAATATTTCTTACCAAAAGATAACAAACTTGCAAAGGCGTAACTTAAAAAAACATGAGAACGCATAGCGTAATTAAGAAGCAAGAAAACTGTACGTGAAGGGGCTCGAACCCGCTTGGTATTTGACACAAAACCTGAACTGGAGTCTAAACTCCACTGTTTTTTTTTTTTTTTTATTATTTTGTCAATACCGGCAAAAGCGCAAATTGTAAATTTATTGGCAAATTTAAAATTACTGTAGTGATTAAAAAGCAAGAATTGAATAGCGTTTCTGGATTTGTGATGCTTTTGGTTAACTTTGGACCCGGATCCAACAGGCTTTTAAAATTTTGGACTTGGCGGGTAGTGCAAATTCGGGTTTTAAGAAAAACTAAATGGGTGTGTATTACTCTGACTTTAGTAGATAAGTTTCCAGAATAGAAAATTAATAAATGTAAGAATGGCTGATTAATACCTGGTACTCTTACTGTGTGGATAACTCTCGTATATTCAAGGTAAAAATAACTAATGTATACGAATTTGAAGAAGAAAAAATCAAAACAAACTTATGAGATTTACAATTTTTAATATCATTTAAAGCGGGTAAAATTAAAATGCATTATGTTCTATTTTGTGTTGAAAACAGTTTAAAATAATAGGAGTAGTTGACAAGAAACTGTTTCATAAATAATTTTTTGATTTTAATTTAAGTTTTGTATTGAATTTAATTTTGTTGGAATCTGAAGAAACGGTGAAGCACATTTCGTTTTGTGAAGTGATTTTTTTTATTAGCTTTCAGTTTTCATTTATTTTATAAAGTGTCGGATAAAAATCTGTCGCTCAAGGTTATTCCAATTAATAGCAATGTAATTTTGATGGCGCTAAAAACAGATTTCTGTATACCTGGAACCCTCAACCAATTTCAGGGGGATGTACCTGAACTTTAAGAACGTATGCCAAAGTCATGCTCTAAGCTTAATAATTATTATTTATTCTCCATTTGGGTCAAATTAAAAAAAAAAAAAAAACATCGATTGATACATGTTATATATACTGTATTTTAGAAATGATTTAAAAATATGAATCAATTTTTTTTGAGCATTAATCTCCGGTTGGTGGATTGGAACTTTTTTGCGCCAACAAGAGGGTTTGCGTGTACAGCTTCATTTTTTAAAACAATTATTAAATTCGTATAATTATAACTGATTCAAAAACTATAGGATTTAAGCGTTTATTATTATTATTATTATTATTTTTTTTTCGAGTAAAAAAAAAATGTTTTTAAATAACGATGGACTAAAAGGGTTTTCTAGGTGACCGATTCAGTTGTTTGCGCAACTTCGAATTTAGGTAATTTAACTACCACGAGTCGAAAATTATGCGATTGATTCACAACAATAGAAAAATATATTAACAGTACAATGTATAGGTTTAGCAACCTCATTCAGACTTAATGTACGTGAACACTTACGCTGTTGCTGTTAACTTACAACCGATTTTGAGGCCAACAATACGCCGTGGGTCAAAAGTACGACATTTTCTCTTAATTTTATACCGATGTTTTTATTTTATTTGGCAAGCGAATTGCAACGACGTTACAAAGAGAAGAAGAAGAAATATAAAGAATAACATTGTTTCCTTCAAATAAAAATATTTTCTATTCTTGACATTCAAATAGGGGAAATATAAAACAGTAACAACGGTGATTTACCTAAAAACAAATTGTTCGTCAGATCAAAAAGAGAGAGAAAAAAAAAAAAAAAGGAATTTGCTTCCTGGAAATTTTATAAAGTAAATAAAGTCATAAATAAAACGGTCACATCAGCATATAACCTGCATTTTAGTACCGGTACATCTTGATGATAATGGACCGAGTATTTAATAAAATATGCGGCAATAATTCAAAAAAAAAAATTATTTTCTTCATTCTTCTATTCTAATGTCGCATATTTTAAATGTTCATTTATAATAAGATGAAGAATAAGATAAAAGACCGTAGACAAATTGTGTTTTAAAAGCAATTTAATTGCTTCAGGTTGAATGGAAGTGTTGCGTTATAATAAGAGTCAATGCCAATTTTTTACGCAATATTGTCATCGTAGTTCTTCTTACCGGTAGTTGTTAATTTTTCAGCTTAGAAAAACGAGTTGTACGATTTTACGGATTTAAGAAAATTTTTTTTTAAAAATAAAAATGTAAAATAATTGCGCAACCTTCGAAATTACATCTTCGCAGTTGACAAGAATTTAAAAACTTTTTATAAGTTATCTTAAAAACCAGAAATTTGATAGACAATTTTTCACGCTTTTTGTTTTGACGTAAGTTGCGCTAATGAGTGTGACGCCGGTCTTGTCTCAGTACAAAGAAAGAACGTTTCGGTAGTGAAAAACTTATTTCTATTTAGAAAACGGAGGGAAATGTTTTTTTCTTTCTCTTTATAAAATGATAATAAAAAAAAAAAGAAGAAGAAAGACATAGTCGCTTGTTTTAACCAATCGGATGGCTTTTATGTAACATCAATAGAGGAGGTGATTGTTTAATGGTCTGATGGGTTCCAAAATATTTAAAGCTCATGTTCATCAGACGAGAACTACGCACGGCTTATTCCAATAGGAATGATGATATACCCACTAAAGCTCGAATCTTTTTCGCAGTTTGAGAGAGGCACGCGAATGCACTCGGCGATACAATTATTATTTATAAACAATTAGCTATGTACTCGTTCAATTGAATGGAGCGGCTGAAAGCAAAATGTCTGCGACTGGGGTTTTTCTTCGTGCCCATTCATCTTTAGATTCAATGTCGGGGAAACCAGTTTGCCGAATTCTCCAGTCCCTTCATTTAAATGCGAGCACTCTTTTAAGGCAATTGTTAGACGTATAAAGCCGCGAGGAAAACGTTAAAATGTTGATCGAAATTTTTTTTTTAAAAAAAAAAAAGGAATTTTAAATATGATTGATTTACTCGTTATTTTGCCAATCGTTTTACTTTCTTCACCTTATTTCATTCTCACCACGCAACGTGACGGGTCGCAATTTTTAAAGAAAATATTTTACATTCCGATTTAAAACGCTTTTTTTGAAAATGTTATTCAAATTGATTTCAAATAATAATTGGGGGTGGAAGCAGCGGCTAAATCTAAGTGGAAAAAGTAGTAGCATAATCGAAATAATCTTAACGGTTATTTTTTGTAATAAAAAGCCTTGCTTCGTTGCCCCCAAAACATCTTTCAACTTTATTTAAGACTGGTTTAAATCTCCATCTTGTTCTAGAGATTTTGCAAAATCATTTCGTAAAACCGCTTTTGCTATCACGAAAACATTAAATCAAGATTAAATTGTTAAATCTTGATTAACGAATCAGGTGGCAGCGAAATACAATATTAAAAATAATACCTTGTTGTGCAGCCTAAAATACATTACGGTACCGTTAAGATAATTTTTTTTTTTAAAAATAAATTGACATTTATAACGTTTAAAACTTTGAAAAATAAAATAATTTACAAAATCTAAAAACAGTAGTAATTTTTAAAAATGACCAAAAAAAAAAAGAAACAACTTCGGTTTAAAAATATTCTTATACAGTATAAAAATCTTATGTTTTTATGCACAATGCACTTTGTGGTTGCCCCGAAACTAAATCAACAGTTACTTTTGATAACAATGGCAATACCTATTTAATACTGTTTAATTTTTTTTTTAAATAAGATTCGTCATTGTATTTTTATAATGCGCGGACCCGAATTTAAATCTAGATTTTTGATTACCCTCATTAACTTTTAAAGTTTAATATTTTTGATTACAAGCTTTAAGCAATTGAGGATTTTTATAATATATAAAAAAAAAAAGTAAATAAATAAACATTCTGCTCGGTTCTCATTAGATTGATAACAGGTTGATAGAAGAACCTTCAAGTAGTTTTAACGTTTAGAGTATTTTGTATTTGTGTGTGGTTTTTTTCGAGGTTTTGGTGTCAGTTAGGCGTATTTCCGTCAAAAGAATCAGCTTCTCTTCCAGAAACACAAAAAAAAAAAAAAAAAAATTCTCATTTCCTTTATAAAATGAACTAGTACAGCAAAGTATACAAACGCAACAGCACATGCACGGTGCGCTAGCAGACCAAAAATGGAGGTCAATATAATCATTAAGTCTGTTCAGGTTTTGGGACTTCACCACCTTTTAATAGTAAACACAAGTTTGAGAAAAAGGAGGGGGGGAGGAAATAAATAAATAAATAAATGAATAGGTGAGAGAGGTATTTTCAAAACTACTCTTATAAAAAATATAAAAAAAAGCCAGTATTGCCGGTTGGAAAAGACACATTAAGAGTAAATAAAATTTATTTATTTACACTGTAACTGGCGATTGGTATCAAAGTGTAAAGCCTAAAACAGAGGTCGTTGCAACTTCTACAGCCTTACCTACATCGTACAAAATAATATTATTATTTTGTGTAACCTCAATTTTTTTTTTTTTCAAAATCTTTTTTTAACGACAAAAATAATAAACATTAGCATAATTTGAGACGTAAGCACGCAGTGGTAAAGAGAATGCAGTCGATTATGTTTTCACGTATTGATGTCACCGAGCAAGACGCTCGTTAACATTTACGTTTACACGGTGAAGATGAGCCGAGGAAATAACTCACGATAGAGGCTCTCTCTCTCGCATTGTCTTTTTAACCTGTTTTACTTTTTTTATTTATAAAAAATTCAATGCGCTTTTCTTATCAAGCATGATGATTTTTTACGCCGGGCCGAAAATAACCTTTGTTGGTCACAGCGAGAGAAATAAATGGGCATGAAATTTATTCGTACGAGCAAATTGAATATACTTATAAATGAGTCGTTTGTTGTTTTTTTTTTTTTTTTTTTTGGAGGGTACGGTACTATTGTATGCTAAGTTATTCGCTAATTATCATAATTAACGAGAAATATCCTTGATTTATAATACGCAGATTAAAATTCGGTTGAATAAGATGATAGAAAAAGTAGGTTAGGTTTTAACGAATTAGTTGTTTGGGGAAATTTGAAACATTAATAATGTTTGTTTATAATTTATTATTATTATTATTTATTGAATTTTTTTTTGAATTAATTGTACTTACTCAAGTGTTTTTTCTTTTCTTATTTATGTAGTGAAACTCTCGTGGACTGTTTTGAATTGGTAGAAAGAAACTTCTATGAGTATAGGAACAAATTCGGTGATGAAAAAAAAAAAGGTAAGTTAAATTAAAAAAAAAAATTGTCGATGAATGAAAACATTTTATAAATGAAACGCATTTTTTTTTGTTTACACTCGATTACAAATCAAACTTTGTATCATAACAGAGAAAATGCGTAACACATGACAATGAGTGATTATTTTCATGGGAAAAAGTTATATTGGCGATATAAACACGCACAGCGATTGGAATTTTTAAAGTATTTAAAAAGTGATAAACAATTTGCTTGTTTTTACTTTTTTCTGTTTATTATTTTTTTTTTTGTATTTTACATTTAAAAAAAAAAAAAAAAAATTGAATATTTTGATTGATCAGTTAATTTAATAATAGTACTGTATATTATGACGCTGTTATACAATAACAACATAATTATAGTATGCTAATGAATAAATATTGTATAGAAGTGCAGCGAACTGCATTAAGATAATAAATAATTCGGATTTATAATTAAATTTTGAATCTATTTACCATACGTCAACAACACAACGAGAAGGGTGGGCAGCGTGCAATGTTGATGTACTGTACTTTCTTTGTTATTTTAACTTGAACTCATAAATTCTCTTTTTTATAATACTGTACAGTATTATACCGGTAAATCATTTTTAGTGGTCTATTAAACGTATTTATATTTCGAGTCGCACGAAAAAATATTATCTACAAAAATCAACAAATCTATCTCCAGAATTGTAGGCCTATATTTCTTTTTCGACGTAATCAATTATTTTCTTAAATGTTTTGTAAATATTTGAAATAGAAAAATATAAGGGGAGAAAACGTTTTTTTTTTGAATTGTGTGGTTTTTTTTTTCATGTTTGAGTTTCGTTCCATTGACAGTTTTACTAATCTGAGTAGGAAGTCGCAAGTTGGAAAAGTAAACTTGTTTTATTAGAGAATCTACACCAATCTCGAAGTGGGTAGTGGGTAGACCGATTTGTATTATTTGGAAAATGAACTTCGAGATAAGAAAATAAAAGCGTTATTTACTAATAATAATAAATAAAACAAAATAAAAAAAAAACAAAGAAACAATGCCGCCTCGATTTGACGGATTTCCCACATCATTAGAATAGATTATATATTTTTTTTTGGTTGGAAAGTAGGAAGTTCCGAAGTTGAATGTAATTTCGTATGGGAATTCAACATGCAACTTTTCATTTCTGTATTATCTTTGCTCTTATTACTTTTTTACGTCGGGAAGAAAAGGAAAATTAGTTATTACTATTTAGTAATCAAAATCTTGTTTTTATTATTATTATTTTTTTTTTTTTTTTGGTTCTTTATTCACTCAATACCCGGGCGTATACCGAAATTATTATTATATGAAGCATTTTGACTTGCCCTCGAAATACACGTGAGTGTATTATTTTTATTGTGAGTTTATTAAATTTGACGTAAAAGCGAAAAAAATGACGATTGTTGCGAGATGATGTCATATAAATTCAATCGAGCGCAAATTTCAAAGCGTGCAAATTTTTGCCTTATTCTCTTTTTGGTGACCACCCAGTTATCAAATCGTTCTATTTCAGGAAGTACGGTCAATTTTGATCAACAAAATTTACTTTTTTTCTTTTTGCCATTTTATTGCATGCATTATTATATATGAAATGAAAATGTAACCTTGAAATTTTGCTTTTTTAAGAAAAAGAAAATTTTTATTCTCCGAACAATCTCAATAAAATGAATAATATAATTCATTTTTCTTTTTTTTTGTTAATACAGTACTTAAACTTTTTTATACAATTTTTTTCAAGCATTTAAAAGCGCCTCATTAGTTTGACAATGTAACTAACGTAGAAGAACGCTAAAGAATGATTAAGCCTTAGAGTTATGAAATTGTGTAAAATTTTGAAAACAAAATTACTCGAGCGCATTGACCACAATTTATTTTAACGTTTTGTTTACGAACAAAAGAATGAAAAAAAAAGTGAAAATTTTCAAAAAATTTTTTCTCAAAGTTAATATTTGTTTTTTTAATTTTTTTTTAATAAACGAGAAACTTAATTTTTAGCGCACCTTTTAAACGAAGAAGAGAAACAATGTTGTTATTATTGTTGCCACCGTTCTATTTCTTAAAACGAGGAGATTTCGAAAAAGAATAATTATTATGCCTCCTCGCATAAATTAATTTTCCTACGCTTTAATTAAATCTGCAAATGTAAAAATTGCGGACTACCTTTAACCTTATTTTTTTTTTGGAATTTACTTTCTCACGCCGGACTACAAAAGGAACACCCTCAATCTCTCTTTTTGGTCGGTTAAGAAACGAGAACATCTTCACCTACACTACACTCTTTCAATTAGAATAATGTACTGTACAGCGGTTCTAATGAAAAATTAGAAACACTTTTTAGAAAGTGAGAAACAGGCACTCGTATTGTGTAGAAGAACTTTTTTCTCAATTGTTTCGTTTTCTTTCTTTCTTTCTTTTTTTCTTTTTAATATCACTCAGGGTATGATTTTCATTTCTCTCGAATAACATAACATATAATTTTTTTTTAAACGGTTGATAAGGAGAAATTATATTTTGAAAGTCGCATTCACAATGATAATAACATTATTAAAAACAAATTTTTTTTTTTGTAATAAAATAAAATTTATTCGAAAGTAACGTAACCGGTAAACGCAATACATTTGCGCGACTTAATTTTTTCGCGAATTGTGTCAATAGAAGAAACGTATGAAATTAGATGAAAAACATTCGAAAATACTGTAATTCAGTACTGTTCCAGTAATTGCAATCGAAAATTAGTAATAATAATTTACTTTTTCTTATTTTACTTTGCGTTTTAAATATTTTTGTTTGCCTAGTTTTTTGAAGTTTGTAGAACGAAATCTTTGCGCAAATGGAGGGATTGGATTTAATTAGGACTCAAATTCTCTATATCCAGTATTTTCTTGTTTTTTTTTTCGTTTCGTTTAATATGACATTGTCTGTGATATGAACCTTAGCGCTTTTGAAGAATTTGCGTAACAATCGGAAGTAGCGTTCCGGTCAAGTTTGAGCATTGAATTTAGCATTAATTTAATTGAAAATCTTTGGTTTGTTTTTTTTTTTTTTTTTGTGAAAATTTTTACAATTTGAATAAATTTATTCGAAACATTCGTTCGGTAGTGATGATGCATCATCCGTCTCAATATAAGATAAAAAATAAAAAAAAGTTGAATATAAATGTGGGTGTCAGAAACGAATTGAAATTCTATTCGAATCTGAAAATGAATCAGCACCCGGAGATAAAAATCCCTTACGATTTGAGTTTAAGAAAATAATAGAAATTTGTCGGGGAATTTATTTTTTATTCACCCTTTCCGAAGTATTAAACTAAAAGAAATATAAAGAAAACGAAAAAAAAAAAAAAAAAAGGTTGAATTTCTTCTTCCTTTGCAAATTACCATCCATGGTCATCTACCAAGGCTGAGTCCTCTCTCTCTCTCCGCCTTCTTCTTTTGTTCGAGATACAAGTTAAGTGGAGGAGAGAAAGGTATTTTCATATCACACCTGTATCAAATGAGAACGCAAATCTCCGAACAATTTACGCTTTCCGAGGCCTTGGTTCCACTTTTTTTTTTCATATTAAAATTTGAAAGAAATATAGCAAAAAGAAAGAAAAAAAAAACACCCCCGAGATATTTTTATTTTTTTAAGAAGGGGGGTAGCAGAATTTTTTTTAACCCTCTCTCTCGTTTTTGAAAGAAGAAAATAATAAGTTTGAGTAAAAATGTTCTTCTGATCGACGCCCTTTCTAATTGCTACTCGATTCCGTCAAATACGTTATACGTAGCACGTTTGCGTTCGAAGTATGTTGAACCCTTTTAAAAGTTTCTCTGGGAATTAGGTCTTTAACAGCCTCTGATCGGGAGTCGCAATTGTTCATTCCGAGCTATTAGCAATTCCAGCCTGCCGAAGCGGTGGTCAAAAGCTATTACACGATTTTAATAAATGAGCTAATTTTGTTCGCCATCAGACGTAATTAGAAAAAGGTTAACGTTTTATCTATCTTAAAAATCGTGCGATGTTTCATTTTTAAATCTTATCGAAAAACCTCCAATTTTTTTTTTTATTACTCCGAGTATTATTTATTTAATTATTTAGGTAGCCTTTATTTATCGATGAATGGTCAATTCATTAACTAATGACCATATGAGGTTTTTTTTCCTTTCCTGGTAATGATAATCGTCTACCGAATTTATTTTTCGTGTGTACTTTTTTTTTTTTTTTTTTTTAAAAATAAAAAAAATTCGCATGGCCATCTCCATCTATTTTTACGCATTTTTTGAACGGGAAAATTGAGTGAACCGTTTCGAACTAATTCGTTTCTCAACCATTTCCACAATTTTTTTTTTTTTTTTTTTAAATATTTTTTATACATACATAATATGATACTGTAGATAAAATTATTTATTTCCGAAGTTTTTACTGTATTTTTTTTTTTTTTTTGGTGCCCGTTTTTAAAGAATCCTAATAAATTTTGAAGAGAGTTTTAAAAATTTTCTCGGTCGTCGAACAAGATTTTTGGTTGGAAAACCGTAAAAAAAAAAAATGCTGGTAGAATGACCCTGAGATGTAAAAACCACACAAAAATAAAAGACTTCCCACTATAATACAACCCGACGTAATACGTCGTTTCGGCTTCTTTATTTTTCCAACCCGGTTTCCTATTACATGTGTAGTCGAAAAGTCCCTCTCTTACACAATAATTGGTGGGTGATTTGTCAAACTACCGATACGTGGAAAAATGCTTATCTCCTCTCTTTTTCTCTCTCAAAAAAACAAAGCAACAAAAAAAAAACTAACAACAATTTGGAATTGTACAGACTGTCGAAAATGCCTTCAAACTGCTTTTTTTTTTAGCCGAAAATGCGAAATAAAAGTGATGATCATGAACGACAACTATTAAATTAAAAAAAAATTGACTAAATAAAATCGCCGTATATGTAATTTAGGTTCTTTTATTTACCAAACCGGAATTGACCGTGCGTGCGTGCGATCGAATTGTACGTGCGACGAATTTAATTAAAAAAATTTGGTGAACCTGTATTTTAACATCAAGTTTAATAAAAGTCCGGTTCACGTGCAATCATCTTAATGTCAAGTTATTGATATCATTAGGGGAATATGTTCGTAATGCGGGCGTAATGTCCTTGTTCCAAGAGCTTAATGGTAGAAATTTCGTTGTACATGTACTAAGAAATTTCAGTTGAACTTGGTTATAACGTCATTTTTCGTGAATTCCGCTGCAATCATAGGGATAAATCTTAAGAAAAACTGCTTTTGCGTAAAGAAAAGACGTTCATCTTGGCTATAGCGTCAAAAATTCAAACTTTACAATAACGAACCGAATTCAGTGACTATAGATTTGAAAATTTTGCCGAAAAACTGTGACCTACCGGTTAATTTAAAGAAAAATTTTCTAAAACAGTAAAAATATATAAAATCTTCCAAAAAAATATGTTAAAGTCTAAATAGTAAGAACTGCATGGATGCTTAAGAAATTCGTTGTAATGGTGCGTAAACAATTTTGTTGTTTCATTATTGTGTAAGAACTTTGCTGTTACACATGTACAGCATTATCAGTTTTGTGTTACTTGCAATTTAGGGGCGAAATGTCATCTCCGATAGCGTCAAAAGTTTTAAGATTTTTATAATAATTATTATCTATTATAAACTCTTAGTTAAATTTATAAATTACTATTACCATTGTTACTATATCTATTACAGTATTGTTAACAATAAGACAATTTATTATAGCCGTAAGATTTATTTTTAGATAAGTTGATTAAATCAGCTGATTCAGAGATAATTATTATTTTTATTTTTTAACCTTGAAATTTAACACCTGAATGTCTTAAATCAATTTCTTAACTAAAATACAGTGCATTTGATGATCAAGTTCGGGGGAAAAAAAGCTAACTTAGTCCCAACTGCCTCTCAACGCCTCATTTCTTACATTTAAAAGTTTGGCAAGTTGACCGTAGTTATGAATAACTCACCTTTTATTATATATTGTACCGCACATGTATTATTATCTTCTTCTTTTTTTTTTAACGTTAGTTGGTAAATTTCCAATTCAAGTCAGTTCATAACAATAAATAAGCAAATGTCACGACCATCTAGTTAATAAGTTACTAGCAGTTACGAGCTCCGTAAACCAAGCATGAATAATATAATGCAAAGTTAAAGGTCAAGAAATAAAAATATTTGTAAAAAAAAAAAAAAAGAAAAATCAAAACAAAAGCTATGCTAATCACGTCTTAGTTTTATTTAAAACTGTTTTATGAACAAGCATATTGTTCGCATTGAAAACGATATCCTGCAATGTCGTAACGTATATTATAATAGCGTATACGAGGGCGCAGACGCGGGGGCGGTTCGGACGTTTGTATAACCTCAATAACGTTGCCAACTTTGATTATTTTGTACCCCTAGCAGCGTTCCCCATCATCACCACCACCACCCTCCTATTCCTCCCTGTCTTGCTCATGCTATTGCGTGAACTTGTGAAGGTCAAAAATGCTGATGAAATTATCCAACTTCGGATCAATCTAACCGAGTTAACCGATTGTTTGTAAATGGAAGTTGAATAATTCATTAAGTGCGTACGAGTGGAAGGTACATCAGATGCTGCCGCTGCTGATATTTGCTTCTACGTTATCGTTTTATGGCGAGAATAGGGTAGGGGTAATCGACGACAACCAACGTGCTAACTTCCGGTTTGCTTCTTAAACGGAATTACGTCAGCGAGGTATTTTTACAAATCTGTAGAATAAAATTTATATGGCTTACAAGCTGCTTGATAAACCTGCTATGGTAGGCTATTGTTAATCTTTGGTAGTCAAGACAAGATTGTGGCAATCGAGATAGTTGCTGCATTAAAAAAGTTATTCGTAATAGCTTTTGATCCATCGCGATATTTATCAAAAATATTTTTTTATGACTTTATGTAGGTTTAAAAGATGGTTATAAAATTTCATAGATTAAAATTATTATTATAGCAATAAAAATTTTAAGAACTAAATACTACATTTAAAATTAGGTTGCTATTACAAATTAATATTTTTAAATATTTTTATTTTATTTTATTATAGTTAATCGTTTATTAATTTTGGCTTTACATGTATGGCTTTTTAAAAATTTGAGAAAACTTTGTAATAAAAGGGTAGTTAAATCAAAACTTCAGACTTATTCTATTAAAAAAGAGGTGTCCAGGAAGTAATATACGGCATGCAATAATAATTACTATAAAGATGCGCATTTTAATTTTATTAATGTGCTACACCTAATTTTTGAATGGACTTAAATATACGAGTACTTTTATTTGGCATCAAGTTAAATGTCATTATTATTTTTCTTGGTACAATTTTTGTTTCGTCATGATTATATAGTTATTTGCATGTAAGTGTTGCCATAATTGTTTTTTTGTAGCTGTTGTAATGCAATAAGAGCGATTATGATGTTGAAATAACTCGAGTTAAAGTACGTTATTAAATATTTTAACGTGTTAAAAAACAAATAAGAGATAGTGTTGTCGATGATGGTGAGATTAAAATTAATAGTTTTGCTATAATTACCGCAGTGAATTTGGTTCATTACTTCATAATTTAATTATATGGAAATATTTTTTTTACCCGCCCTTTTAATTACGCGTTTAGCGGAGCAAATTAAACGGAAATTAATGCTGAATTCATTTAAATGATGTGCACCGTAGATGTAAAAGAATATGTGTGCAGGTAATCTCAAATAAGTTTTTTTTTTTTACATTTTATTTTTTTTACTTGGGATTTTTCCCCCTCCCCCCCTCGGAGCAACTTCTTGTTCAAAAAGGTTAGAGAAAAAATACTTTACCTATTTTTGAACTTGATTCATTAGAGTATATACGCTAAATTATAAGATGAAGGTTTTTAATAGTTTTCATTGAATTATTTTAAATAATGAGATTAGTTTCGAATTTAACGGACACATGGTGCGACAGAAAATAATGCGCTTGTAGGCGATACTACTGTAGTTATCAAAGTTTGTATTTGTTCCTAAATGCGCTAAGTAGGACGTTATTTTCCCTCTTGCATGCAGTTATGGAACTCCACAAGTGAAATTCGGACTTTAACATAATTAGAATGTAGAGAAGTCATGAGCACCTTTGTATTGCCTTTTTGAATCAAATAACGGTACTTCAAATGTTATTTTTGCACAATAGCCCAAATTCAGAAAATGAATTAAGAGTGAAGAAAACGTCTCTCGCGGGGTGCATCTTCCTAGGGCATTTGTTTTAAAAGTGGGAACCTTGATTTGTAGTTAAATAACAGATGTATAACTACATTCGCATTACTGTTCTTGCCATACCGCGTGTACAATTATTCAATTAAAAATTTGATGGAACAAAAACTTATAATTTTTATTAAATTATTTTTTTTAAATACAGTACAAGTATTACAATGATGCCAACTATTTTCTGGCTCATCTTTTTCTAACACTCTCACAAAATATTACCGGTATTACAGACTTATATGATTTTAATAAGAGTAAGTTCACAACTGTTTTAATTCGCATTATAAAGAACGAATTTTTATTTACAATAGAAGAACATAATTATGTTGAATTATGAAAACAAAATATATAACTAGGTTTCAAAGATAGCATACACGCTTTTAATTACGAGTTGTTGTTTTTTTTTTTATTTAACAAAATACCTTTTACATGTTTGGCTTTTCGTTCTATGACTGCATTCATTAATCATTAAGTCGTTCACTATCATGTTTTGAATTGGATAAAAATTTTTGCTGATGGAAACTTCCTCATTTACAACAGCGCGGGTTGATTTAATGGTAATTTCGAATGTCATTTAAAATACCTCCCTCGACCTCTGTGTAGAAGTTATTTAGCAAAGTAAAATGGTAGTTCCAACTTCTAAGAATATAATATACGATGTTCACTCGGTGGAGTGCGTTTTATGTCAAGTTGTATTTGTTAAAGAGTAAATCGAAATAAGCCTGAGGTAAAAGATGAATAGAATTTCTTTTGAACCTGATGCTGCTGCTGTTGTATCAACATCACTTGGCATACCAAAAAAAGGAAAGAGTTTCGGCTATACAATATGTATAAAACACGTTGCGGATTTTTATTTTTTTTTTCTTCAAATTTATCCACTCCACTCTATATTAGATAGAAGTTATTCAAGTTCATCACGTACGAACAACAGCAACAAATCACAGGTCGTTGCCTGCCTTCATCTCTGTGTGTGTGTGTACATGTACATGGAAGCATGCTGATGAAAATGATGGTGATGATCATGAGAAAAATGCATAGTGATAGTGAGTGGTCAAGGAAGACCTTTAAGCTATTCTTGCACACAAATCACAATGGGTATAATTTAAACGTCTATTTGGGTTTTTTTTTTTCTTCAATGCCTCCCACAAATATTTACGTATGCGCTCAATACCAATCATTATTTACTCGAAGGCTCGGCAATCGAATAAATGTTTTTTTTAAAATAAACTAATGCGGAATTACTGAAAGCTGAATAACTTAAGAAAAGAGTTAAAACATTTTATAATTTAAGAATAAATAAATAAAATAACCTAAAATACAATTTCTACAATTTAAACTCGTGCCCTTTCTAGTGGGTCAATAGCTTTCATTTGGTATACCGGAACGTATGCGGACCGACTTATAATAGTTCCTACGAATATGTTATTTTAAATATTAAAATTGTTGTCATTTATATTATTCGTAGTATTGATGTAAAAATAATAGGAAAACGTATAAACATTTGATTCTTAGCCTTGGATCATATCTTCTTAACGATATTATTTTCTAAACAACTTCGTCATTTTTATCGAAGAGAAAATATTGCTTGTACTTTTTCACTGAAAAATTATTATGATAAAGTATTGTATCATTTATTAAGTATGTTTATGGGACCAATTACCCTAATTTTTAATTTTCCGAATCAGCCTTGAGTCTACCCTTGAATTGTTTTTGGGCAATTGTATTTCTGCAGTACCGTAGTGGTTTTTTTAAATCTCAAAATCAAAACAAGGAAAAGCCAGTACTTGGTTTATTTGGTATTGTTAGTACAGTAGTTGTTAATAAAGCTGATTGAAACTCTCGTAAAACTAAATAAAATGAATATGCGGTATAAGAAAAATAAATTACCATTATAAATCATCGGAAGTCGATGTCATTCCAGATTGATTGACCGTTGCACAATAACGAGTCACCTTCCAATAAAACAAAAGCAAAAAAAGCCAACTATTTTGTACACAAGTTTTGTCGAGAAATCCTCATAGATTTGATTAATCCTTCCATCGCACTCCGAATAATGCGATTATGCACCGGCTTGCGGTAGGTTTTCGGTCGGCGTCGTCACGCATTTCTCAGACTTTTAGCGCAGGTCGTAACACTCGCGTCAACAACACTCAAGTTTCCATACTTTTTTTTATTATTATTTTTTTATATGCCGGACTTAAATTATTATATAATTTGATGCAGTTGGCGCGTTTCCCTCGCGTACTTTTGGCAAAGCAACAGCGGCAACGTCTTCGATCGCTGACGTTCTCCTCTCAAATGGAATGCAGTTCCTTTTCACCTCTTTCTATCTAGTGATGTGGTTCCCACTTTAATTCTTCCCCTTTCCAAGGTGGCTGCCCGCCTCTTTTTCCTTTTCGGGTATTTTTTTTTTTTTATTATTTATTTTTTTTTGTTCCTACCTCACCAGGTATGCTTACTACGTACAAACACCACTTAGACGATCTCTCTATCTTTCTCTCCCTCACGAGTAAATACAGTGCGCCGCATTTCAACTTGCTCGTTTATTTCTTACGTGCTGTTTAATGTCTCAAGTTGAGTTGCACAACATCGAACTGTATAAGACATGTTAAATGTAGGAAGATACCACCTGCGTCAACTTTCTAATTGTTGCTTCAAACAGAGCCGGTGCGTGACATTCTTGCATCCCGGACAAAGCGTCCCTGACAAATCCTCTTCGGTTGTTCCTTGAATATTTAAAAACTATTTGACAATTACCACTTTTTTTAAAAAAAATTGTAATATTGTGATCAAATCGTCTGCAAAGGATAGGGATGATTTTTTTTTTTAAAAAAAAGTATAGAATTAAGATTTATTATTGTTTTTACAATTAAAATCGATGTTAGTGCAAAACCAATTAGACCTGCGATTACCTGGATGAAGTAGATGCGTATGTATTTCTATAAAATTTGAATTTTATAAATTGCGAGCATAGTCAAATTTAATACGGTAGTTTTGGCTTTGTTTTAGGCCTGATTAACAATTTTTGATGGATTTTCAAGTATTTTATTTGTTTTGTTTTGTTATATTCCTTCTGACAAAAATATTGCTTTGACATAAATTAACTGCTGATGCTGTAAGGCGATATCAAACTCAAAAAATGTGGGCAAAATCTTAAAAATTGACAAATACTTTTAAGTGCCTTGAGTCTGTGTCTTCTTTTTATTTTGGTGGAATTAGGGGTGGATTGATAATTTGAAATTGGCGCTAATAGATTAAGACATAAACATGGTGGACATAAAGATACTGTATTAAATTTAATGAAATTAAATTTTATTGACTATTAGTTCAATTTTAATCTTACTTAATTTTAATCGTGAGGAGTTTAACAAATTGTAAAGTTGGTATATTTTTAACAAAATAATATTATTGAAATTTGAAAGAACGGATGTTATATTTTATTTATAACAAAAACAAAAAATTTATTTTTTATTATTTTTTTATTTTTATTATTTTATTTATTTTATTTTAATTTTTTTTTGTTTATTTTGATTTATTTAATTACCGTATATAATTTTTACATTCTTTAATTATTTTTTGTTTATTTATTTATTTTTTTCCATTTTTTTATTTTATTAATTTAAATAGATGAATTTGATGTTAATCAAATTTGTTGATCATTGAAGTTGTTTATCATTAAAACCGTACATGTATTGAAGTCTATGATACCGTAATTATATTTTTTCTATTTTACATGTAGATGTTTTATTGTGGCTGAACGCTGGGGTCAGAATCACTGATGAAAGATAAGCGTGGGAGATGCATTAACTTGCGCATGCGTAGCATGATGTTGCTATGGCAACGTTAGGTTTATGACGGTGGTTCGTGAGATGCTGCTGCTGCTGTGACAGCAATAATTTCAATTGACCATTATTATTATTCGGTGAATTGCATCCTGCTACTAAATTAATTTCTGGTAAGTACTAAGTTACAGCTAATAATATTAAACCTATTTGCTATTTACTCATTAATTGTTCCTTGCAATCAACGTTTTCATCAAGTAGAATAAAACAAATTACGTATTGTCAAAATATTTTCAAGAAAATATGGCGGTGATTCTGTCATTCGACGTTCCACTACCATTATTTTGTAAAACATCGTTAAAAATATTCTATAAAAAATGTAATTAACAGGTACTTTATTGTGACAGTTGGTTTTTTATTCACACTTCATTTTCTATATACTGTAAACAAAATTGGGTATTACAATAATAATCTTGCACCGTTTATTTTGCAAAACTTGAGCAGTGTCATAATAATGTATTTTTCTTCATTAGATTTAAGGAAGAAATTGGCGATTTAATCATCTGGATTTTATTAAAATGGTAACGGCTACACATTGTTATTGAAATTTTAAAATAAAATAAAATTTTTATTTCTGAATTTTCAGTCAAAACAACCTAAAACAGCTGAACTGGAAGGGGTCAAAGTGGTAGTAAGATGCCGACCGATGAGCGAAAAAGAAACAGTGGAAGGGTATAAACGGTGAGAATTATTTGTTATTATATACATGAACACATCATTTTAATATTTTTATTTGTTGATTGTTAAACATCTTTTAATTATGATAATGTAGGGTTGTTGAGATGAATATTCCCAGGGGCTTAGTAGAACTTAAACATCGAAAAGACAGTGATAGCGCCGCTAAAGCATTTACATTTGATGCTGTGTACGATTGGAAGTATGTATTAGTTTACTGTTTATTTTAACCTTTCCGTCAATATATTTATATTAATTTATTTTACAGTTCTAAGCAGCAAGAATTATACGATGAAACCTTCCGTCGATTAGTTGATAGCGTTTTGGATGGATTTAACGGGACTATTTTTGCTTATGGTCAAACAGGAACTGGAAAAACTTACACTATGGAAGGTAAATATAAAGTATTGTATAAAGACATTTTGAATGTATTAAAATGTAATTTTATTAATTTGTAGGTGTCCGAGATGACGTAGAAAAACGAGGAGTCATTCCAAATTCTTTCGAACATATATTTAGTCATATTTCTAGGTCTCAAAATAAACAGTATTTAGTAAGAGCTTCATACTTAGAGATTTATCAAGAAGAAGTTAGAGATCTCCTTTGCAAAGACCAATTTAAACGATTAGAGTTAAAGGAAAGACCCGACATTGGTGTCTACGTTAAAGATCTTTCTTCGTTTGTTTGCAATAGCGTTAAAGAAATTGAACACGTTATGTCCGTAGGCAATCAAAATCGATCAGTAGGGTAATAATTTTAATGCTAATTATAATTGTATACGATTTGTGTTTTTCTTATTTATTTTAAAGTGCTTATTTATTGTTTGTAGCCCTACAAATATGAATGAACATAGCTCTAGATCACATGCAATTTTTATGATTACTGTGGAAAGTAGTGAGGTATGTAATTTGATTTTAAGTTTATTAAACATTTGTTATTCATAAATTAAAATTTATAGCTGGGTACAGATAATCAAAATCACATCCGAGTAGGCAAACTAAATTTAGTTGATCTAGCAGGAAGTGAAAGGCAAAGTAAAACTGGTTCTGTGGTAATAACCTCAAATATTTAAAATGCTACATTAATAACATACATGTAACTTGGCGAATATTTTTTTTTAGGGTGAAAGATTAAAAGAAGCTACTAAAATTAATTTATCGCTTTCTGCTTTGTCGAACGTTATATCGGCTCTTGTGGATGGAAAAAGTTCCCATATTCCTTATCGTGATTCTAAATTAACTCGTCTCTTGCAAGGTTTATTATTGTTGAATATTTGACTCATTTTGTTATTTTATACTTACAGTATAAAATGTTATTCACGCAGATTCTTTGGGCGGTAATGCAAAGACAATAATGGTGGCAAATATTGGTCCAGCAAGTTATAATTACGAAGAAACCTTAACTACTCTCAGATATGCTAATCGAGCTAAAAATATTAAGAATAAACCAAAGATTAACGAAGATCCAAAAGATACACTTCTTCGTGAATTTCAGCAGGAAATTGCTCGGTAATTTTAAGGCTATTTAAATTTTCTGTAATTTTTAAAATTTTTTTTTTAAAGGTTAAAAGCCCAGCTGGTTGCTAAAGGAGGCAAAGAGCGGGGAATTAGAAAAAGAAAAGGTAATAAAATAAAGCTTCAAGTTAGAATGTTATTAAAAATTTTTATATTCCTAGAATCTACTGAAAATGGTGGAGATGAAGATGAGGAGGAGGAAGAAGTTGAAGATGAAATCGAGGATGAATTACTGGACAATGCAGAAAATTTAAAGCAACAATTTGAGAAAGAAAGAGAATCGATAGTTAACAATCAAAATTTAATTGCAGAAGTAAGTGCATTTAAAGGCTGTAGGGTAGCCTATTGTTTAAAACCTTTATTTATACTGCATTAATATCATGCAATTGCAGGAAAAAGAAAAAGTCCTCAAAGAATTAAATAAAAAACACGATCAACTGCAAAAAGAGCAAGATGCCCGTGATAAATTGGCACAGAAAATTAAAGCAATGGAAAGTAAATTATTAAGCGGTGAACGAAATATTATCGACCATACGAATGAACAGCAAAGAGAATTAGAAATTCGAAAACAAGAAATAATTGAACAAAAAGTAAGAAACTGAAGTTTCATTTTTTTAAAGTAAACAGTTAAAATCAGGATTATTTTTTTTTTTTAGCGTCGAGAAAGAGAAATGGAGCAAAAATTGGAAGAACAAGAAGAAAGTGCTCTTGAAATAAGGGAAACGTTCAGTTCATTGCAACAGGAAGTGGACATCAAAACAAGAAAATTAAAAAAAGTATGATACAAATTAGAGATTTAATTCCGGGGCAATATCATTATAGCAGAGAAATTATTTTTTAAAAGCTTTTTGGTAAATTGGAAGCCGTAAAACAAGAAATTCAAGATATTCAAGAAGAACATTCGCGAGAAAGGCAAGAATTGGAGCAAACGCAAAATGAATTAACTCGCGAATTGAAACTAAAGTACATATTTAATATCTATTCCAATTTAATACAAAATCATTAGTTATTATCTTAATTAGATACCTCATAATTGAAAATTTTATCCCACCAAAAGAAAAATTGAAAATTATGCAACGAATCTTTTTTGACGAAGACGAAGAGCAATGGAAACTATTGCCATCGTCAGCTACACCAAACAGTGATGGGTAATACTGTACTTCAATCAAATTATTACTAAAAATAAATATAATTATATTCTCAACTAAAATATAATAATAATTATGTCTTTAAATTTATTTATTTATTTTTTTGATTTTAAAAAATATTAATACAATTTTAATTTTTCAGTAAATCTACTATTATGAGAAGACCGGTTTCCGCAAGTGGAAGTAGACGACCCGTAACCGAATATGCTAAAGTCGCTGGACGGAATTGCGGAAATCCAAGATACAAGGTTTTTCTTACGCGAACTATCTCGATTAAATCTGAGCAGTGTTGCTAAATAATTTTTCCCCAGGGAGAAAATATAATGATGGTAGAGTTAGATATGCCGAATAAAACTACCAAAGATTACGTAAGTCCAGCAGTAGCTCCTCGTGTTCAGGCGGTGTTAGACGCAGCCCTTAAAGGCGAAGACGATTTGGATATCGACGCTAGTTTCGTGTCAACCAACGACCGCAAAGCTTTAAAGAAGAGCCGAGGAATTGTACCGGTGAGAGCTTGACTCGAGGTAAGCGCACTATCTATTACTTTTTAAATGCATAATGCGCGCAACATGTGTAAAGGCCATTTAGGTAGATTTGATCTAAGTCATCATGTATTCCTCTGATTACATGTATATGATTAGCTGTGATTATTATCCATTATTATTGTTATTCATAACCTTTTACGCTTAATTATTAACACTCGGTTATCGAAAAATTAATAGCGAATTATAACTTTTGTAAAACGCATACGAAAGAATTCATCCGAGAGTATTTTAACTTATTGTGATACATATTATATAAAATTAATTATCTATTTATGGGTATATTGCAATTAATTCTAGCCAATATATTGATATAATTATTGGACTACACAATCGTAGTTAAAACGATTTACAGTATGATTTCTTTTGAACTCTACGGTTGTTTCGTTATATTGAGGAGTTTATTGGCATATAGAATGATTTTTTTATTTTTATTTTTGAATATTGCTTAAAATTGAAAACAATTGTGGCAATTAAATATAAATTTGATTGATCACATAATATATTTGCATACTTTTTACTTTCGCTTATTCGAAAACTTTAGGAATGTAAGATTAATATAATCATTGAACCTTAACCTTAAGAACATGAATTAAATAGTGCTATTCTTTAACAATATTCATCTTACAGCACCATTCGGTTACTATCTAAAATATCAGCTTTCGTTCGGAAAATCAAAGTGCACTTTTTGGACAAAAAAAAAATATCTAGAAAAAAATCAACACCGGTAGTTTAATATGTTCATTAAAAATAATGCTCATTTAAATGTAATTCTATTAATTTGGTTACAGTATTTAAATTAATAGAATTGGATTTAAAGTTATCTGGTTTGAACAGTATATGCAAAAACAAATTGCCTTCACAATAACAATATTATTATAAGATTGATGTTTGATAATGTACAATTTAGTGCTCTTAAAATTTAATAATAACTGAACCCTGAAAAAAATAATTACCCTTTAAAAAATAAAATTGATTAAAATAAAATGTAAGTAAAGTAAAGAATTTGTTCATAGTTCTCTTGACAGCTATACTTGAGTTACAATTTGGAAGCAATTGTATTTTTGTGCTTAATCGCAAGATCCTTCAATCGAAGGGCTTGAGCTAAAGAACCAGCAATTTTTAAACGACCCTGAAAATAAGCCTAAAAGAATATACATAATATTAAGAGATGTCTACATTTTATTATTTTATTTTTTACTTTTTGTGGGTCTAATTTTCCAGTAAGAAAATCTCCGATATCTTCATCATTGATAGTAAATGTAACTGCTGCAGCAGGGGCTACAAATTAGAATGCAATTAATTCTTGACTATTCAAAATTTTATAAAATGCTTTATTTTACCGTCAGGTCCAAATATCACTTTGCCGTTACCAGCTCGAGCGTCTACAGTCCACATTCCTTCTTTACCTTCCTTATTCTTAACTTTGCATCGAATTACAGAATTGACCTGTTTAACGTATTGAGCTCCCTCCTACAAATTATTTTCAATATAAAAAAATTGAATTAATAACAAATTCACTTATTTTACTTACATGCTCCATAATTGTTTCCAACTCTTTAAAGTAAAGATGAGCATCGAATTCTTCTGGTTTAACGTTATCAGCAACTATGGGTCTAGCTGCTAAACTGTGGACATGTCTTGCTCCAACGCGACTAAAATTTAAAAATTGTTAGTTTTATATTTTAAAAAAAGTGTGAACTGATGTTTTGCTAACTTAAGATGTTGGGGGAATCCGTGTCTATAAAGCGAAACGACAGATGCTCCTCCAAGTCCGATATTATGTTGAAGGCCAATTTTAGCGTTGGGGACTTGTCTTTTATCCGCTTCGCCACGAAGTTGCCAGCAAAGCTCAGAGCATTGAGCCAGTCCTTATTAAAATTCGTTGTAATTAGGTTTTCATATAACTCCCATTACGGCTAAGTAAATATCTACCCGTTGCGCCCAAAGGATGACCTTTAGAGATCAAACCCCCGCTTGGGTTAACCACAAATTTGCCCCCGTAGGTGTTATTACCAGAATCGACCATTTCCCCGCCTTTACCAGGGGCACACAGACCTAAAGCTTCATAAGTTATCAGCTCGTTGACGGAGAAACAATCGTGTAACTCAACGACGTCGACATTCGCTGGGCTAATCCCCGTTTTCTTGTAAAGTTTATCAGCTGCTGCTTTTGTCATGTCGTAGCCAACCTAAACGAAGCTCATGATTATTCAATTGCTGTTTTAATAATGAAGTTATTTACCATTTTAATTGCGCTTTCGTCTTTGAAAGTACTTGGTAAATCAGTGGCCATTTCTATTCCTAAGATTTCAATCGCCCTTCCTTGCAAATTGTTTCGTTCGACAAATTCCCCTGATGCCAAAATCGCAGCCGCAGCACCGTCAGATGTAGGGCTTTTAATAAACCACACATTTCAATAATTAGCATTATACGATTAACAATTTCTATAGTTAAAGAGTTTCTTACCAACACTGAAGTTTAGTTAGTGGACCATAAATTTTGGGAGATGCCAATATTTGTTCTAGCGTATATTTATCTTGAAATTGTGATTTTCTAAAAAAAAAAAAAAAAGGGAGGAAAAAAAATTTAAGTAAGGAGTAATAAAAATATTTTAAGTACCGGTATCGTAATATGAAATTAAATTTTAATTATTATTATTGAATCGTTTTATCTGAACATTTTTATTATCTAGCTTTTTATTAGTTGACCTACTTATTAATTAATTAGTTGCACTTATTAGCTGCAGTTACTTTTAATCGCAACGCGACTGATTAAATATTAAAATCTTGATAAACAATATTATTGTTACCGTTAAATCTTATTTCAGCTTATCTTATTTGTTGATTTTTGATGAAGACGATAATATAATCGAGGCCAGCTTTTTGCGCTCGCACTGTTTCATTATAAAAGAGATTTTTAACTTAAAAAACTTTTAAGTGGCAGTTTAATTATTATTGTGTACAATCGAGGTTACTTGCTATACAATCTTTTTTTTTTACCTTCCTCGAGAGTTCCGCCTACTTTTATTGTAGTCTTTTCTCTCTAATATATTTTTTTTATTATAATTATTGTAAGTCATGTGCTTTGAGCCTATATTCGGTATTACTGCATTAGTTAGCACGAGATAAAAATTATAAAATTACTTCACAATAATTAATACCGTAGTATAATTATGCAAATAATTATCATGAAAAATATTTACGCTGGTATTTTTATTATAATTTTAATAAAAAAAATATATTTGCGTAATATTTTTTTACGGTGACTTTTTATGTTAGGTAAGATAATAATTAAAATAAAAATTACTTACGGATTGTTGGTTGAATGCAAATGATTTTTATAAGCGATTTTTGCAAAGTGTTCTTGCTTGGTACCTGATGAAAAGAAAAAAATATATTTATTTAACACAATTATTTTTGCCGGATATTGTAACGCTTGAGTTAAATGTAGGTAATGGTGAAGGAAAACAAACCATATTTCTTCATATGTTCAACCCCAGCTGCTCCAAACATCTGAGCGGCCATCGGAGCAGCTTGCAAATCTGTGATGTTGCACAGAACTTCTACATGTCGGTCGAGGGGATTGGTTCGATCATCATACTAGAGAGAAAAAAAATACCAATGAATATTATGTTATTTTCGGGAACCGCCTATTATATTTAAAATAGTAAAAAAAGAGGCAAAAAAATCACGTTCAATTTCACGTGACAAATCTAATCACATGCCTTACTAGAGAGTGAGCCTCTCTCCATCTTCTCAAAACCCAAAGCCAAGGTGCATTCGGCCAGCCCTATAATAAAATAATATAAACCGAATAAGTTAAATTATGAAGTGACGGTGCAGGTTTTTTTTCCCACTGGTTTCTCCCTGTATTTGTATTCCAGTTTTGTTTCAAACATTTTTATAGTAGTTTTTTTTCTAGTCACAAGATTTTCGAAATTATTATTATTTTTTATATATCTAGTCACAAGATTTTCGAAATTATTTTTTTTATCTTTCACGTCAAATCATGTGATTCATAAATTACAATTTGAATAAATTTAGAATTTCAAGGTTTACATATTTATTTTATTTGGGATTTTGAGAAGACAAACAATTAAATTGCCTTGAATATCAACTAGATCAGGTTATAATCTGCTTTATTTTGTTGTTTGAATAAATAGAATATTTGCTTTAAAATAATCTAAAAAACAATTTAATAAAATTTTGAGGATAATAAAATAATTTAAAAGGCTATCGAGAATTGTAATAATGTGGTTAGATAAATAATATGATCATACTAACAACATCAAATTAAAATACCATTTACACTGTACAGTATTTGCTTTAAAGGGTAAACTTATTTTTGTAAACTACACGATGAACGAAAAAAGAAAAATAAACAAGAACCACTTGAATTAACTACAATAATCTGTGGAATAATTTGTTCGTTTCAATTTAATTTAATTGTGAGTTACAAATGTCCTCTCTTTCCGGTCTGAGCACACTCCGCAAAAGACTGCTCCCCTACCCCCCCCCCCCCCCCCCCATTGACAGTTGCTGCATCAATATACATTACGATTTATGTTACAAATAGATCAAATTGATCTCATTTCAGCAAAAGTCACTGTAACGTATTGTAATCTCAATACAATTTTAAGTATTTTTTTTGTTAATGTAGTATGTTTTTTCCCCGTTTGCCATGTACGTATATTATTTCGTGCAAACATCAATGCAAATTACGTCAATTCACTAAAAACAAATATGCCAATTGCCACCTGCGAATATTTTGCCCTGATAAACCCAACATAAATACGGAGTAAATCAATATTGTAGGCCTCCCAAAAACAAAATATTTTTGAAACTTATAGAAACACTGTTTTATCAAAATACATAATATTATAAATTTTCGTATGAAATCGTAAAATAGCTATACCGGTTATTATTATTTAGAACTCATGTAACTTAACCGAATTTAATCGTTCTTTAACAAGTTTAACATCTAGTAATTACACGGTTTACCGAAAAAAAAATATTAATTATTAATAATCTATATATTTTCATGACACATGAAAAACTTCACTTTAATGACTTATTTAACATGTAATT
Organism: Polydesmus complanatus; assembly: GCA_034692225.1. Taxonomy (NCBI): domain Eukaryota; kingdom Metazoa; phylum Arthropoda; class Diplopoda; order Polydesmida; family Polydesmidae; genus Polydesmus; species Polydesmus complanatus. The sequence continues at coordinate 70,399 of JAQGAZ010000137.1, forward strand.
GTTCTATTCTCTATTTAAAATATTCTCCTTCAACACACACAGCAAGTCGCATTGCTTTCCACTCACTATGCGCTGCACTGAATATAGCTTGATCAAATTCGTTTCATGTCGGTATGATACATTGGCGCACTTTTTCAATATCCCAAACTTATGGTGTGATGCAATAAAATGTTTACCACTTTACAAGATGTTGAAGAACTATTGCTGTAACATATAGGCATGGAACGAATTTGATAAAGCTATCAATAAATAAATCTACAAGAATTTCAGAATGTAATTGGAATTACTGTAATTATATTTTCTCGAATGTTTTTTTAATTTTTCATAAAAAAGTCTTTTGTAGGCCTAATCGAGTCTATTTAACTCTAATCACATCTGAAGACAAGTTTGGTTATAAATAATAATACCGGTAATAATAAATTCAAGTTTATAATAATAAATTGCACCTATACAATTATATACTGTACTTATAAAAGCATAATAATTAGTATTTAATTCAATATAAACATTGAAATTCTAAATTGATATTAATTTAATATTAAATTTTCAAAATTGTTGCTTACCTCCTTCCACTAATTGTTTGGCAAGTAAAAGGGCCGAAGAACCAGTGGAGCAATTATTGTTTATCTATAGAATAATATTCTATTATAAAGAAAGAGCTAATTGAGCTACGAAATACTGTAAATATTTACGTTATAAATGGGAATTCCAGTTAGACCCACTTGATAGAGCGCTCTTTGACCACACGTAGAATCTCCTAAAAAAAAAAAATAATTTCAAAGATAAAAACAAAAGTTTAAATTGATTTCAGCCTATTTAATTCGAATTATACCGTAAACGTATCCCACACAAGCTTGCTCAATGCTGTCGTATTTCAACTTGCAGTCGGTCAAAGCATTTGTCACTAAAAATATTATGATAAATTAGCCTACATGTAGGTAAACATGATATTGTGTTTATAACAAGTGGAAATAATGTTTATTTGGTAATTTAAATATTACCGGCTTCTTTAGCCATGTCGGGATAATCAAAATTTTCTCGTCGACCAGGTTTTTCAAACTACATTTAAAAAAAAAATAATACCGGTATTATTAATAGTCAAAAAAACAAAAATCAGGAAATGTATGTAACCTAAAATATTGAGTAATCCCATAATTTAAACATCAAAAAAAAAAAAAGAAACGAGAAAATACCAAAACTTCCTCCTCTTTTGCTTGAGAAAACAGTTTTTTATATTAATAAATTAAGATCATTTTGACAGGGTTTGGTTAGTATATTGGGGATGTACAGTATATTATGTATAATTATTTTTGCATTTTGATTACAGTATTTTGTAAAACTATCTAGTAATTCGATAGTCTCATCTTTTGGTCAAAAATTTATTTCATCTAAAGTATTGCAATATTATTTTAAATGTTATTTTGAAGATTGGCCTTTGATCGTTAATTTGAGATCATAAGATAAGATCAAAATATTTTATATTAAAATTATAATTTTTTTTTTTGATTACGAGACTAGGCCACGTTGAACTTACGGCCTCATTATTTTTTTTGGGAACTAATTCCCATTTTTAAAATCGCATTTTTAAGTAAAAATATTAACTATTTTAAAGTTAATAAAATATAATTGTATTTCAAAGAAAACAAAATTTATTTGTTGAAATTTTTATTTAAGGTGCTTTTTAATTTTTAAACATTTAATAACATCGGATTTCTGGTTAAAGATAAATAAATTTTAATTTCAAATACTGTAAATTTAAAATCAGCTGATTCAAGTTTACAAAACGCTTGTTTACAAAACATAAAAAAAAAAAAAGATGTTATGAAGTATCAAACTATACATAAATGGCTACCATTTAATCCGGTCATTTTACTTTGTTAAATTATATTACCTTTTTGCCAAAAATATTGAAATATAATAATTATAAGCCTGATATGAAGTTAATGCGAGCATTAATGAATATTATTTTTCTAGTAGCCGAAAAATTGACTAGTGTCAATATCGTTAAAGTTTAAAATGACAAAATAAAATGAATGAAACTAAACGAAAAACTTCAAACTGCGCTTATTATAGTGTTTTTCTTAAAATAAATAAATACCTTGGTCATTCCGACTCCAATCACATAAACTTTCCTCAGAGCTGCCACATTTCGTGTTACGACGTTGGAAGCCATTTTGAAGAGTGATGAACCAACGAAAATGTCTGAAGGGATTCGGTGTTGTCAAAGCAACTATGCTCCAGTGCAAGTTGTTTATTTATGGAGAAAAATTTGTTTAAATTATTAAATGCTATTTAAATTAAATACTAATTTAATAAATAATTCATCAAATTTTTTAATCTCATTATAAATCCAATAGTTTATTGATATTAAATTATAAATTGAATTTTAATGTAAAAATGAAAAACTACATTTGACATCACGGGGGACTATGTCATCGTCCAAACCGCTTTACGCCGTAAGAAATGATGTAGCATTGCGCACGTTCGGTAATCTTGATGTTGTGGTTTAAGCCGATTTTTATATGAAACAGCGATAAATTTTATCAATTCTTCACCAACTGGATATTATTTACAACAAAGATTGAACCTTATAAATTTACGTGAGTAAGAAAAACCACATTTAATTAAACGCGTAAAGGAAAGAAATTGACGGCTATTGATACAACTAGAAGTAGTGAATTTTTTTTTTTTTTTTGGCGCGTTCATTGTTGTTTTGGTGATTATGTGAATCGGCCGTCGGAATGACTTGATTGACTATAAAGGTCTCCGCGAAATTTCATCATGACATTACAGACTTTTACAGCATTAAATGTAACCTAAAAGTGGGGACAAATGGAAGTGCAAATCTCTTTGAAGGTAAGGTTACTAAATGACCTCTCGCGTACTTTTTTTTACGCCACCCCTTTTTACCCAGTTTCTATGGCCGTTCGATACACAACGTAAGTAATATGGCTTCCGTCACTTAAATGCGACATTTTCAATCACAAATGTATTAATTCAACAGGAATTAATTAACGTGATGGATATATTTTTACGATAATTTTGAATGTGACATTTGCACATGTATTTGAAGTGTAAAGAGGCGGCCGAGGGGGGGACAACCGACTGGCTGTGTGTTGCCTAGATAAACTTGCAATACTCCAATAGACCTCCGCATCAATATCAATGCCAAGGAAATATTTTGACAAGGTTCAGTGATACATCGATCGTATTTTACAATCTCATTCATGCACCCGGTCTACTTCATCAATGTTGTATTGATTTGAACCTCGAAACTATTCAGAAATTTAAATAAGTTTTTTTTTTTAATACGTATTGGGTGAAAATGTCAAAATTAACTTTGCCCAGGAAAAGGTTACGCCGCTGCAATCAAAGCCGGCGCCGCCGACCGATAGATGGCGTTCACCTTTCATATTTTTTTTTTCTTCAATTTGAATATCAATTGAAATTTATTCACTTCAATTTACATTATCACCTGTTTTGATTAATTGGTATTGATTTTTGCTTACGTCAAGATTTTTATTTTTTTAAAAAAAATTGTTTATTCCAGGTTTTGATGTTTTATAAATTTATTTACACGATGTTTTATAACGTCTATTTTTTAAATTTAGATTTGCCGGTATAATTAGTCCCAAAAGTTGATGTCGTCGACGTTAATGATCATTAGACATGAATGGGGATATTCCCAGCGTTCCCATAACAACTTTGGCAGGAATTGCCAGTCTGACTGATCGTAAGGAAGAAATGTTGAAATTATTCTAATGATCATAAGTGTTAAAAATATTTGATAATTATTGTTTTAGTATTGCCTGAACTGCCACTTCCTGCACCTTTACCTTCGTTGGTTTGCAACAAAAATCTGTTGTTTCATCCTCGCGTTGCTGAGGAAGCTAAACGACTGTTAAATTTACGGGATGAACCATTAGCGAATCAATTAATTGCGGCTTTATCACAGACCACTACAGATTTTATGTAATAAGACGATTATGTTATTATGTTTTGGGGTATAGTTGTTAATTTGTTTTTAATGTATGTGCAGTGAACTGAAAGACACTTTCATTGGAGGCGAATGTTTCGATGGTGAAATTCCGGAATTACTAAAAGCTATTCTTCAGATTAATCCGAATACTTTCCCGGGAGTGACATTTCCAGGTAATAAGAAATTTATAAACCAGGGTTAAGTTGGTTAGAAAGGGACAATGCAAATCAAATTTGTATTGTAAATGTTTGTTTATTTTAATTTTTTTTTTTTTTGGATAGGATTATCATCTCAGCCATCAATGCCTCCTGTGGCATCTGCTCCTATAACGTGTTACCCACATCCTTCCAGTTATGCAATTCCATCGCCGTATCCCTCACCGCATTTTTCACCATACTCTTCCCAACCTAGTCCTTCTCGGTACACACCGCAATGTAGTCCAGCTCGTTATCCTCAATTAGTTGAAAGTCCAGGTATTCATTCCTTCATAATTTATATTTAATTTCTATTATATTTATTTGCTTTTATTTTTGTTAGGAATTGATGTGAAACCGCGGCCTAATTTTGAACTCAATGGTAGCGTTTCAATCAAACCTCCTAATAAACCCGATTCATTATCGCCACCTGCGGCACCAATTGTTAATTCGTGCGTTGTGATTAAATGTAAGAACTGTTTATTTTGGATGTTTTTCAGAAATTTACTTATTTTAATTTTAAATAATATAGCGGAGCCAATTAATAATAGCTGCAGTTTTCCTTCCAACAACGTTCCATTTGTTGCTTTAGAGAACATAAATTTAGAAGTTGACCAGAAACCACCGGTATTGAGGCGGCCGTCTGTTACCGAACCGGTGGTGCTTTTGAATAAATTAACCAAAGAGGTGAAAATAGAAATGATTTGGTGCATTTTTACTTATTTTCTATATGTTTCTAAAAATATTTATTTAGGAACAGGCACTAGCTCAAAGAAGTATTCGGCAATTTAGTTTAAAAGCGCCGCCAATTTCAGGACAAACTGGTTTTTAAAAATTATTTAAGCACTTGCGTTGATTTTTTATTTTTTTTAAATTGCTGCTTCGTTTACTTAGCTGCTTTATTAAATGCTTGTAATAAAGCCAACTCATCTTCACACAAGAACTCAAATCAGTCTTCAAGCAATAAAGCACGTTCTGGAGGAAAAGAAGCTAGGTGTGATTCTGATAGTTCTGATGAACCTCTGGCTGGAAAAGTTCGGAAAGACTGGGGTAAAGATGGAGCGCAAAAATCGAAAGGTAATTATTTTGATTTTGAAAGGTAATTTAAGAATTTTTGATATCATTTTTGCAATTTCAAATATTAGTTGATGGGCGAATGGGTGCAGCAGTTACATGTTTGTCTGAACGTGTTAAAAAAAGAAAGCGAGGAAGTAGTAATAAATCGTATACAGAATCACCTGAAGAAAGTTGCAATGAAATGGATGATACAGGTTCAACAGATAAAGGTTAAAATTAATATTGTGGTAGCACGAACTCTCAAGTCATTTAATTATTTGCGCATTTTAGATAATTCGTCCTCGTGCAGTGGAAATCGAAAAATCGTCAAGGAGAAAAAGAAAAAGATTACGTATGAGGAGAACTTGACTTCGGAAGGTAGTACTTAGCACATCACTGTCATCCAAATTATCTATATTTACTTTTTCTAAACATTTTGTTGCAGAATTGATGGAAACCAATACATTTAAAAGGTTTACAAGCACGCTAGACATGATTTTTGAAATGTCGGAAGATCTTGATCTGACGGCAGATTTAGGCAAGTGTGGCTATTTGAATTGCTTTTTTAAAAGATTATTTATTTAACTATTTGCTGGAAACATTTTTTTTTAGATGAAGATGCTGAAGTTCCACCCGACGCTTTGATACCAAAATACCAGTTAGCTGAATTGCGTGGTGAAACTGCCAAATTGAAGACACTCGGTGCAATGGAGAAGGTATAATTAATTCATTATTATTCTTATCAGGTAATAATTTTTTTTTTTTAGGTTCCGATAGAAAGGCTAGTCCGTCTGCTCACTATTTTAGAGCGCAATATTAGAGATGGTGCAAAATTAATACCTATTGAAAATCAGGTAATTTAGTACCGGTGAAAAATTATTGATCTTAATTTAAAATGCATTTTTTTTTTTGAAAAATAGGATGACCAAGACGAGGATGAAGGAAGATTATGGCTGGAATTGGCTATGGAGCGTTTAACACGAAGTGTAGATGCTTCTTTAACTGCAATTTACGTAATGACATCGCGAAATATGCCTAAGCAGGTATATTTGGAAGATGTGATTGAAAGGGTTATCAGCTTCACCAAATATCAACTGCAAAATACTATTTTTCCGGTTTTTGATCCGGTCTACAGGGTTGATACAAAAAATAAAGGTTTAATTAATTCTTTTTTTTAAATTGTTGTAATTTTTAACTAAATTTTTTAAAAAATTATTTAGATGGTTACGTTGGAAATATTAAACAAAAACGAGCTCGAGCAAAAGAAGTTAAACATAAGGCTATTTTACAACTGTACAATAAACTCAACGAATTAGTTGCGCTTTTAGCTGAATTATTAGAAATTCAAACTTTAACTGATACTACTGTTTTACAAGTATCTACTTTAGGAGTTAGCCCTTTCTTTGTTGAGGGTGTAAGTGAATTACAACTTAGCACATTACGACTCGTAACGGTGGTACGTAATATAATTACTGTAGTTGTTTAATATTTAAAAAAAATAAAAATAAATTTTTAGGTATTTGCTAAATATGATAAACATCGTCAGATAATTTTGGAAGACATTTTAGCTTCTTTAGCAAGATTGCCAACAAGCAAAAGAAGTTTAAGAAATTATAGGTAAACTGTTTATTTTTTAATATGTTTGAAAAGTTTCTAAATTTATAATTTTGAATGAAGGTTAAATTCTGAAGAGCATATTCAAATGATGACAGCGCTAATTTTGCAGCTAATTCAATGTGTGGTACAATTGCCAAAAATCGAACATCCAACTCCGCCTTTGCCATCTTTATCAGATAAAAAGCAAAAAAACAAACCGGAAAAGCAACCAGAAGTCGAAAAAAATATTAATGTAAAGCCCATTTCAAATCGACAGTGATCTCTTATTTATTAATCATTATACTTTTCAGGTTGATAAAGATGTACTCATAATCTCCTCGTACGAGATGGCCATGCAAACCGCTGCGAATTTTTTATCTGTCTTCCTGACAAAGTATGTATAAGCTTAAAAATTTAATTGAGATAATATTAATTTTATCGTGGCTTAGATGCAATGGTAAAAATGAAGAGTTAGACTATCGGCCTTTGTTCGAAAACTTTGTTCAAGATTTACTTCTCACGGTAAATAAACCGGAATGGCCTGCGGCAGAAGTTCTTTTAAGCATGCTTGGAAGATTATTGGTAAAATAATATTTTTATTATAATTTTGTAGTACACTGTAAATGTATTTTAAAATTTTTTTTTTTTTTTGGCAATTTTTTTAATAGGTACAAAACTTTAGCAATAAAGCATTAGATATGAGTTTACGAGTTGCGTCGTTAGACTATCTTGGAGCAGTGGCTGCGAAGTTGCGGAAAGATTCCGTCGTTAGTCAATTGAAACAAGACTCCATTGACGAACTTGTTAAAAATATGACAGCCGAGTCTGAAGAGTCACCTTTAAAATCTAAAAATAAGGTATTTTTATAATACAATGAATAATTTATAATTGCTTTTTTTTTATCAAATTAATATTCATTATTGCATTCTAGAAAACAAAACAAGGTGACCCTAATGATCAGGTTCAATTTATTCAACTGGCTCTCTTAAATTATTTACAAAGTCGTGTTCAACATGATCCTGCTTTTCAAGTACATATTTTTTTCTCTTTATTATTATTTGTAATAACAAAGGTACTGTTTACTTTAGTTTGCTAAGCAGTTCTATATCGCCCAATGGTATAGAGATGCGAGTAAGACAAATCTACAAAATCAGTCGAAAGTTCGTAAATCTTCTACTTCCAATGCAAAATTAGAAAAGACAATAACGCCTACTAAAGAGTCGCAGCAGCATCAAGGATCAAGTAGTAAAACGCCTTCTAGAAATGCAAAATCCTTAAAACGGAAAAGGAAATACAAATTAGATAGCAGCGATGAAGAAGAGGATGATGATGAAGATAATTCCGATAATGAGCCATTAAACATAAGTTCGAACTCGATTGATACAGAGGCTCGTGCTAACGAAGCACTTCGTTATGCTGAAAAACAAAAAGAGTTTCTTATTAATACCATTCGGAAAAGTTTAAGTTCTTCATCTTCACTAATCTCAAGTCAAAAGTATTGGTTTTTATTTATTTTTCTATTATTGAATGTAACTAATTCTATAATATTTAGATCTTACAAATTGGATTATAAAAGTGCCGATTTGATTACCCGATATCTAGCCTCGAAAAGACCTTTTTCACAAAGTTTTGATATCTACTTAACCCATGTAAGAATTATTTATTTTAAATTTTTATTATGAATGTGAAAACAAAATTGTTGTAGATACTGCGAGTGCTTAATGAATCTGCCATCGCGGTACGGACAAAAGCAATGAAATGCCTGGCTTCAGTTGTTGAAGCTGATCCTGGAATTCTCGCTAGGGTATTTTTGTATTAAAGATTAAAATTAAAAGTAAATTATAAATGTTTTTTTTTTTTTTTGGAATTAGAATGACATGCGACAAGGTGTTCATGCTAGGTTCTTAGATTCATCAACTAGTGTGAGGGAAGCGGCTGTTGATCTAGTGGGAAAATTTATTCTTGTCCGTCCAGAACTTACTAATCAGTACTACGATATGCTTATTGAAAGAATTCTTGTAAATAACATGGCATTTGATTAATAATTATGAATTATTTTCTAATTTTAAGTAATTTTAATTGTATTTAGGATACCGGTGTGAGTGTACGAAAAAGGGTAATTAAAATTTTAAAAGATATTTGTATTGAACAACCTGAATTTGACAAGATTCCGGAAATATGTGTAAAAATGATACGCAGAGTAAATGACGAAGAAGGAATAAAGGTATAGTAACCTTTTTAGTCAATTTATTAAATATTAAATGCAAACGGTTTTATATTTTAGAAATTGGTTAATGATGTATTTCAAAATATGTGGTTTACTCCTGTGAAAGATAGAGATGTTAGCAAATTACTTTTAAGAAAAGTGATGAACATTACAGATGTGGTAAGTTTCAACGTTATTTGGGCGTAAACTGTTCGTTTGTATTAACTAAAAATTTATAATTTTGTATAATAGGTATACGCTTGCAAAGACATGGGTTTGGATTGGTTTGAACAGTTGCTTCAAAATGTAATTTATCTTTCACAATTTCATAACTAGAGCCTACTTTTAATGGTTAAACAATTTTTAGCTTTTAAAATGCAAAGAAAAAGAAGATATTTCACATCAAAAAATGGCTATTGTTTCTTGTAAACAAATTGTTGATTGTTTAGTTGAAAACGTGCTCCGCATTGAAGAATGTTCATTAGGTATGTTTAAAATATGAATAATAAATGTTTTTGCTTTTATTAATTTATTATTCCGTGGCAGTTAATAATAAGGGTAGTTCCAGTCAAAAGCTTGTATCATGCTTAACAACTCTTCACCTGTTTGCAAAAATAAAGCCTACATTATTGGTGCCTCATGCAACAACTTTACAACCTTATTTGAGTCTCAAGTGTAATGTAAGTTGTCACGAATTTAAAATATACATTTCAAAATACACATTTTTGCATTTTAATTTTAGACAACTGGCGATTATATGGTGCTTACAAATGTTGCAAAGACTTTGGAATTGGTAGTCCCATTAATTGAACATCCTAGTGAGACGTTTTTAGCTCAACTGGAAGAAGATATGATAAAACTAATTTTACGGCATGGAATGGCGGTACTATATTGAAATTTTGTTCTAAAAGAAATGTTGAACTTAAGGCTTTTAATTTAGGTTGTACAAAGCTGCATTAGTTGCTTGGGTTCAATCGTGAATAGCGTTACGAAAAATTATAAATTAGTTTGGGATTGTTTTCAAAAATTCTATGGTAAATTTAAAACTTTGAAATTTGTGACTGAAGCTAATTATTTCTATATTGTAGAAGTGCTTATAAAGTACAAATGGCAGCAAAGTCAAAATCCAAACCATCCAAATCTTGCTTCTCAAATTCCTTCCTTGAGAAGATCTTTATTTACTGTTGGACACTTTTGTAGATATTTCGATGTTGAAGCAAACTGTCGCAACGAACATTCTACTCAGGTGACATTTATTTTTGTTATGTTTATTGCAGTTCAATTTGCTGACGCACAATTTTTAGGGCTCTATAAAAGAATTACTATTTGAATGCCTAATGTACTTTGTACGGCATGAAGATGAAAACGTTAAGAGTATGGCTTTAACAAGCCTCGGTAAGAATTAAACTAACTATACGAAATAACATCATACAAACTGTAACTGAAAATGTGCTTTAAATTTAGGTTCGTTATGTATAAGGCATTATGATTTGATGCTTGGCAGAGAAGTGAAGTCGCTATATAATGACCTTTTAACAAATGAAGGGGCTTCAGTTGCATTAAAGTGTCAAGTATTGAAGAATATTCAAACATATTTGCAAGAAGAAGAATTGACAATGATAAAACAAGATTCCGAATGTAATTAATTAAATTGTTTATTAACTATTACATAATTATTAATTTCCTAATTATTTTAGGGGCCAATAGAGCTAAGGGGGAAGATTTAAAAGAAATGGGTGATGTCACTTCAGGGTAAATGATCACTTTGAAGTTCTTTACGTTTAATTTTTAACGCATTTTAATAGGATGGCCAGCACAATCATCCAGGTTTACTTGAAACAGATTTTGGAATCTTATTTACACCGGTTGACAAATGTCAGAATTGCTGTTATAGATGTAATCCAGCTAATTTTAGCGCAGGGATTAGTACATCCTGTTCAGGTTAAAATAAGCTGATTTCAACCGTTATAATGAACTCACGATAATTTGAAATTTTTATTTAGATTGTACCTTATCTCATCTGCATGAGTACAGACAGTGAACACGCAATTCGTGTAAAATCAGATGTGCAATTAAAAGAAATCGAAAAGAAATATCCGGGATTTATTCAAGTAAAATCAATAAATTGAAGAATGAGCAATTGTATTTATACTTTTAATTTGCAGATGAAGGCAATTGCTGGTGTAAAGATGTCCTATAATTTACAGAGGATAATAGAAAACAGTAGTCAAATAACAAGGGGCTATCGTCTGCCTGCTGCAACAGGCGAATCAATTGCTGCCTTAAATTCCCACTTGTACTCTGTAGTTCGAGGTTCAAGGCAACATCGGCGCGCTTTTATCCTTTCATTATTGAAACAATTTGAAGAGCAAGTTGTAAGTCTTAAATATTTTGTTATTTAATAGGAAACCAATTTCACCATCTTTCTTTGTTATTGTAGAAAACTCCGCTTAACGAATTGTTGTATTTGGCTGATAACCTCGCTTATTTTCCTTTTCAAATGCAAGATGAGCCGTTATATCTTATGCATCAAATTGATGTTTATATCTCAGTTACAGGGTCCAATCTGTTGCAAACATTTCGTGAGGTAATTCATTTTTTTTCTCTTATTTACTGCGTTGTTTTGCACTTCACGCTGAATAGCAGCACTCAATTATATTATTTCGTGTTTTTTTTATTTAATTTTTTTTTATCATTTTATTATTTGTGTTGAAATTTGTATACTTATTATTTTTAGATTGCTTCCTTGCGTAAATTAACGCCTGTAAATAGTGGCGAAGTATCTAGTGTATTGGGGGAAAATCCTGGCGATGCGCATACTCCTGTAATGAGGCCTGGAATTTTCCCTAATACCAACCCAGCGGCGGCGACTTTAATAAACAGCGAATTTCAGAATCATAATCAACCTCAATTGAATCAAATAATAAACCCTTCACAGGGCTTACAGCCATTAACAACATTGGACGAAGATAAACAAAAAACAACGTCCACGGTTGAAGATGACGAAGATGACAACGAAGATGTTGATTTTATTTTATGTAAGTTCTTTCAATTTACGAATAATTTATATTGCGTATACGACGATTATATTTTAATTCTTCTTTTTAGCGCGGTTGCCAGAAAATATTCTTCCTCTTCAAGAATGTATGAACGCGTCTCAAGGGTGTTTGTTGCTTCTACTTTTGAAACAACACCTAAAAGAAATGTACGGGTTGACTGATGGGTAAGACAATTTATATCGGCTTGTAATTTATGTACTTGAATTTTAAAATTATCTAACTTGGAATTGTTTCTCTAGGAAAATTCGCCTTTATTCTCCAACGGAGCAAGCAAAAGTATTCGAAAAAGCTATCAGTCGGAGGACTGTTCAGCCATTTAAGCCAAAAGTTACTCTTGAAACTCTTAATCAGGGACCTCCTCCAACAGAATTTAATGAAGATGATAAGAGAACCTTAGTACAACAGTATCTGGAAGTAAGATTTTCATTTTTTATACGACATTATGTTAAATGCTTTTTCTGTTATTACACAATTTTATTGCTTAGTATTTTTTTATTATAAACTTACGAATTTAACAAAATTTTTGAACCAAATTTATTTTGAGCCAGTAAAAACCTCAAAATGAACAGTCTGGAGACATTCATTTAATAATTTATTCAGTTATACGTTTCTAGAGTCAGAATCTAGCACATGTGTATTAATGAATTTAAAATTTAGTTTAAAGAATTAATGCTGAGTATTGATCGGTCGGAAGACGACGATGACCCAGACTTTGGTCAACTCCCGGCCTCGGCAAAAGTAAAAACTCCTCGTGGGGCCAACCAGACTACGAACGCGATAGTTAATCACAATACGGATTCAAAAGAAGATTTAGGAATTACCGTCATATCAAGCGAAAAGGCGGAAAGTGTACATAACAAATCGCTAATGGTGATGAAATGGTTTGCATGTTTAGGAAATCAAATTATTATTAACGCTGTTTGGTGTTGTTCTAGGGTAATGAAATGGCAGCTCATTTAACGAAGAAGAAATCAATTAGTAATAGTGATATGAACAAATCGCGGTCGCGTGCAAGAACTCCTAAACCTAAGGATACGTCTAAGAAAAAAGTGAAAAAAAAGCGTAGAAAAGTGTTGGATTCCGAAGACGACGACGATGATGAAAGTGATCCTGATTTCGCAGGTTGAAATAAAACTAGATATTTCGTGATATAAATAAAATAATAAAAAAAATGACGTGATAGACCAAACAAACAAGTGAATGCTCTGCCATCTTTTAAACAACGTCATCCTCAATTCGCTTAATTTAAATTTCTAAAAACTAAAACTTTCTTTGAGCGCGTGCAACAAAGTTGTACATAGATAAAAAGAAGTGAACAAGACGCGTCAACCTGTCTATATTTATATATCTCGTTTCATTATTGTCTGAAGTTTTATTTGTGCGACGCGCTAACGGTTTATTTCATTTAGAAATCTTCATTTTTTACTTCATCTCTCTCTTCAGCAGATTTATTTTCCATCAAAATGCCAGATTTCGTTTCTACGATGCATATTAATCAAAAAAAAAAAAAACCGCGTGTTTGTTTGTGCATTGTTTGAAGTGAAGTTAAAATGGATTTTTCGTCGTGCATCTGTCGATAAAGCTTCATTATCGCCTTTATTATTATTATTATTTTTATTTATATTATTAGACTCGGCATAAAGAGGAATTTTTCATTCATACTGTTCACAAGCGATCTTTAAATAGATGAGTTTTATTGAAGAAACAGTCAAAGCAAATTCTGTAAGTTTAAGGATTATTATTTATATACTTTTTGTTTCGAAAGTGATATTGGTTCTATTTTTTTTTTACATCACTTTCAGTTTTATAATTATTATTTTTTTTTTTTTTAAAAAAAAAGCAAAGCTTGAAAAACGGTTAGAAATAATAATATTATTATTAAAAAAAATATACATGTTTAGCATTGCAAATGTTAAACTTATTAATAATTTTAATAACTGCTATATTTTTTATTTATATTCTGTTTTTAAATTAACAATTTTCACTATTATTAACTTATGGCGTTATGAAATATAAAAATTTCCTAGTAAAATATTTTCACACAGAATAACTTAGTGGTTTCGACATTCATATGGGTGATCTAATGTGATAACTGACTTTTCTATCTCAAGCAACACAAAAAAAAAGCTGTTTTAATTTACGCATTACATTTTTTTTTTTGCGAATTTTTAATTCTGATGGGTTAATATTATTATTATCATTGCACATCTACTAAGTTATTGTTTATGCATTTAAAGTCATTTTTTTTTTAGTAGTTTGTTTTTAATTTAATGAAAAAAAAAATTATTATAATACGACTATAATAATAATTTTATTAATGTATATATCTGATGTATACATGTAATTTACGGTTGGTTATTTTTGAAGAAAAGACAGCAGCGTTTTGAATTAATTTTGCAGCTGGCTTTAACCTTTATAATTGCTTGCACACATTCTTGATGTAAATACGTGTAACAAATGGCTAATTTCCATATAGAAAACTTATATAAATATATTTTAATCTCGACTTTTTATTGGAATTGATAAATATAGGATTTAAAAAGAAAAAAAAAACGAATATTTTTTTTTTTTTTTTTTGTTTTCGAGTGCTGGTCACCAAACAAAAAACGCTATGCTTAATGCTTATATTTTCATAAAAACCCTGCTTTAAATTTTATACTTCTTATTTATCGTTTTATTTTATACCTTTCCAACAGTACTGTTTATAATTTTAGTTTTAAATTTGCCAAAGAAGGCTAAATTCAGAATACGAGATACATTTGGCATGCAATGTTTTAGCCTAAGCTTGAAATGATCTCTCAAATTTCATTCAGTATCTCCTGCGATCCTACCATAATTATCTCTCGCTATCTATAGTAGGTAGGGTAATTAATCTAAATAGTTTCCGGTTCAGCTTTTTTGCTCCCACTTCGCATGTTAAAATTCATTATTTTATTTGGTTCTCATCAACAGTAATGTACAAACAATAATATTAATATTATTAGATTTCAAACTGGTGCTAATGTTAATGAGGCGGGCAGAAGACAATCCTTGAGAGGACTATCAATGGCCAGAATGCCGCCTTTTGAATTTTTATTTTTTATGTTGTTATAAACAATTAAAAATGGAAATTACTGTACTTATTCCGGAATAATTATTTGTTTCCTTTTTTAACTGTTTATAATAAACATTAAAATATTACTTCTTACGTCAAAAGAAATTGAGTTAAGCAGAAAAAGGAGCAAAAAAACCTTTAATGCAAATTATCTATTTGTCTCAAAATTAACTAAAACTCACATTCGAAGAAATAATTTCTAATTAATTCTAAAATCTAAATTGAATAAATAGTTCTGTTAATAAAATGGTTTTGTCGGAACCATGGTGAAAGAGTCCACCCTAAACGCTATAGAACCAAACTTCTTTTCAGTTAACTTATTTAAAGAAGCAAATTATAAGCTACCGTACCGCGTTGGTCAAGCAATAATTCTGTTCCGCCGCCTACTGTGTGTTTTTATGGTAATTTTCCTGTAAGCACAATAATAATTTTCTGCTGCATTTCAAATATTCCCTTGCTAGTAGATGGTTCGTTCCGAAGGCATACTTGATGGGCATTGGTCGAAATTGAAGGTACAATAGTTAAAATCTATCGATAGATAAATTGATACGCAGTTTTTAATAACGGTTTCTGGGTTCAGATTGATGCAAGAAGTTCTTTATCAAATCCGTGTTGAATCGTTGAAGGTCTTCCGAACCAAACTCAAAAGCCAAGACTTGAATCAGACAGCAAGCCAAACATCGTCCTATAATTGTGACCACAGCTTGGCGAAAATAATGATCAAGGTAGAGTGAATTATCTAATTTTTCTAATGTAATTTTAAATTTTATTATTAAAAATATTGAATTTATTTTCTATTGCTGATTCAAATACATAAAAACGAATAATTATACGCTTTTATTTATTTGATTTTGGTGGTTTTCGGTTACGTTTTCCATTCAGTTCGTCCAACTTTTTATCTAATTTTCTTTCTAAAACTTTACGACTAGCACTCTTTTGGCTCGCGTTAATGGGCCTAGAATTTTCTCGTTCAAAAATTTTTCTCGCTTCCGTTCTAACAGCAAGTCCACAACCGTGGATTTCAGGCATACTGTGACTCAAACAAAATCGTTGCTTACAAAACTGGCACGTTTGAGATATTACAGCTATATTGATCTTGCAAGTTTCAAAATGGCAGTTCTTGTCTTTCTTGACAAACTCGTCAATAACAGCTTCGAAATCGTCATCATTGCTCTCAGGTAACTCTTTCGGTTTATTTTGCGTCTTGGGCTTTTTCTTTCTTGACTTTGCTTTTAAATGTTGCGTTTGGTTTGGCGGTTCTTCGGGTAGCACTTCCTCGCAAACTTTAGCGATACCACTTGCATTTTTAACTAACGTAGATTCAACATCGTTGTCGTCTTCTTTTTTTGTAACTTTCTGTTCTTTTACATTTTTCTTATTAACTATTATGTGTCTTTGATCACCTTCTCCTTGACTCAAATGCAAAAGCCCTAATTTTTCTGCAATCTATAAAATTGAAGTACATATTCAGTTAGTCAAAATTTATAGGTCTTTTAAACAGTTATTTCATTTACTTCGTGCACAAGTTTTCTTTCTAGCGAACTCAAAGTTGAAGGAAAGGAATAAGAAGTTTCCAAATTATTAGCTTTAAATTTTTCCAAAATTTCCCGATACTCAACCATAAAGTTTTCTTCTCTAAGATATAAAATAAAAAATCTATTAAATTGAAATTTTAATTAGTTTTCTATTACTGTACTTATTTGGCACTTCTTTTAATTTTGAAACCGACTGCTTCAAGTTTGAAATCTTAGATTTTTGAGAATTTTTACTAGTTCCAGATTCGACGAGATGAGATGTAGAAGAAGTTGACTTAGATGAAATCTTAACTTTAGCAATCATTTTTGAAACAATTTCAGTATGAGTAAAATCGCTAGGCATGTCTGGACAAAACATTATAGTGTTAAAAAGGTCATTTTATAATAATTGCGAAATTTACCTTGCTGATACTGATGAGCGGACCTCACGTCACCGACTTTATGCAAATATTCAATAAATTCTTTCAAAAAAGCATTATTTGATACTGTTTCACTGTCGCATACAACCGCTAAATGCCGTTTAGCCCGAGTAATGGAAACATTTAAACGTCTTTCTTCGGCAAGAAAGCCCACTTCTCCTACAGAAGTCGTCCGAATGCATGAATTAATTTCTTGAATAATTATTTAAAAAAATCGAAATAAAAACCTTTGCTATTAGAGCGAACGAAAGAAAGTATGACAGCTTCTTTTTCTCTTCCTTGAAAACCGTCAACAGATCGAATTTCAACTTTTGGATATTTATTCGATATTAATGATCTTAAAATTTTCACTTGCAAATTATATGGTGTGATCACAGCAATATCAGCCTCCATTACTCCACTACGGATTAAGTTTGTCAAATGCGCGACAACGACATTAGCTTCATCTAAAAGAAATAATGTAGTATAATAATTATGTACTTAATTTTTTTTTAAACAAAAGCTTATTCAGAATTTTGCCTTCATTTCCTTTTGATAGCTCATCTTTCAAATCTAATTCGAAGAAATCACAGCCGGCAGTATCGATCAGTAATAAAGGTATGACCGTATCTTCATTCGTCTCAACATTTGGTAAGTCACTAAGGAAATTATTTTAAAAGATGAAATTGATAAAATACACACGTAGAATATTAATATTACTTTAGAAGGTGACCTCTAACTGATTCGTGAGCCACCAACTTTCCTTCATATAATTTTTTCGATGGCAATTTCATAATTTGCTGATGCATGCGATATTGCATTGTGAGCATGCGACAAATGTTAGGATAACGTTGTGGAGAATTTAAAAGCCGTTCCATTAATGTTATTTCTAACCCGTCTTTGGCAGCTCTAATAATATTTATAAATGATAGATATAAACGAAAGTTTTATTACAGTAATAGCAAACTATAATGACTGACTTTGGTGAAATTATAGTTGGTGGAAGCTGCTTGTGGTCACCTGCTAATATACATTTTCTAGCTTGCAAAATCGGTATTAAGCAAGCTGCTTCTAAAGCCTGAAATATATTTTTTTTAAATTATTTATTATTTTGAATTATTCCTTTTAAGGAGTTACCTGAGAACATTCGTCGATAACTACCACATCAAAATAATCTTTTTGTAATTGCTTCAGTGGTCCACCGGAATACGCAGTGACTAAAGTAGCTATGATAACGTTCACCCCGTTTAAAATTTCCTTTAAAGCTGCAGTCTCTCGAGTTCGTAGTTCCCGGGAAAGGTCTTTGATTTCGCTCCGTTTTCTGTGCTTTTCAGTTTTATCATGAGCGTTTTTTACAGCTAACTAAATATTTGTTAAAATGAAAGCTAAAAAAAATATATTTTCTAGAAATATTACCGAAGCTGAATCAAGTTCTTTCCTAATATCTTCTCTGATATTAGCCATATCACTTTTTTGGAGTCTAGCATCCAAAGTATCATTTTGAGTTGCCGCACTCGTTCGAGCTGGGTGACCTAATCTCACAAATTTTACTTCGGTAGACGAAAGTTTTTCTGCCAAGTTATCGATCGCAACGTTCGATGGAGCGCATAGTAAAATCTATACATCATACTGTTAACTTCTATAATTATACATTTCAAATTTTCTTATCGAACCTACTTTTAAATTTTGCCCAACCATTTGTCGTATTATTTCGACTAAGGTAGTTGTCTTGCCGGTTCCAGGTGGTCCATGAATAATTGCAATTTCTCTTTGATCGAGAGCAAATTTTACACTCTCAATTTGAGATTTATTTAAACTGTTGTCAAAAAATGATATTTTTTCTAAATAACAAACGCAAAACATTATACAGTATATTATAATCAGTTATTGAGAATGCGCGTATAAGAAATGTGTTATGTTTACCCTTTGAAGGAGAAACTTGGCTCACTTCGCTATTTCCATACAACACATCAATTAAATGTGAATTTCCAATTTCACAAATTTTTTTTAAGTCAGAAAGTGCTCTAGAAGAAAAGAGTCATTTTTTTCAAATACGGTTGATTATAATACACTTTTTACATTTTGATTCGCTTGTAAGTGACATCATTAGCAAGCTTCACCAAACTATATATTTCTGCATTTTCCAAAGGAAGATTATCCAAAGTCGTTTCGAAGGCGACAGTAATTGAGTTTTGTTTCGTAGCGTAAATCACGCCGGACATTATAACATCTTGAACTTGATTTCCACTTTCATGAACCCCGACAATATCACCTAAGAAAATTGAAATACAGTACAGTAAATTTAAATGAAAAAACTTTATTACTCGCACCTGAGCTAAGATGATGGGATGGCAATTCATTTTCTAACCACGGCGGACCAAATTTTATTAACGTTCTTCCAAATAAACCGCTTCTTTTCTCCAATACTTTTACTTTCCTAATGCAAACTCCTTGATGCTCCAATTCTTTGGTAGATAACTTTTCATGCAAACACCTAATATAAATGTTTAATAAGTACTTCTTAAAATTATTTAATATTAAATTTATCAACTTCGTCTCTTCAATTTCGGCTTCTTTTTCCAGTTCTATAAGCTCCAACTGTTTGGTAACAAATTTATCAACGTCCATGGTGTAAACGCCAGCAGCTCCTATAAATCAAAAGATAAAATAATTTTAAAAAATATCTGTTATAATAATTATTTGCTGTACAATTACTTTCCTTCTGAATATCCTTTTAAGTTCCTGCTATACTTTCTACGGCTGCAGAATCTAAAAATGGAACTTGATCCACTTTTAATGGTTCTGATCAAGAGCAATCTGCTAGAACCAAGTCCTCCCATATAAAATTAATAACATGCTTTCCATTGCAACCTATATCATGTCATTAAATATTTAACTTAATACAGTTATTTATTAGAATACATTACATTTCAAAGTTTAATATACCGTAGGCTATTATTTTGCTTTGCTATTTATAAAACAAGCTTAAAATACAGCTTTTGATTTTAAATCAGTGTAGGCAGTAATTTTAATAGTTTAATTAAGCAAAGCTTACTTTTAAAATGTACAATTGTTATCCATTTTTCTTCAGCTTTATAGTTATTTTTCTTTAAAAAATAAAGTTTAATAAAATATTATTATAAACGCAGTTCAAAGACGCAGTTCAGGCGATGTCAAACCTTTTAACCTCCGCAGCGCCGCTCTGGTGACAACTGTGGAAAACTATCTTTGTGTCAAATTTTCTCCCTTCGCAGGTTCGGTATTTTTTTTAAAGTAATTTTCTACATAGTTAATTATTTCTAGTAATTTTTGAGAAATAAATAATGTCATTAGATTGAGTTCACCGGTTTATTGAACACCGGTTATTAAGGTTTTTTTCCCGTGCTTTACGAACTATATAAATAGGACCGCTTGCTCAACTGTCAAAAGTTGCTCGTACAATCTTTCATAATGGCGATGGCTTTTCAGCACCAAGCTGGCACTGCGATGGAGTGCCTTAGTGTAAGAATTAGAAACGTAATTAATAATTAATAAGATTAATATTAGGTTTGAATTTTGACAGATTCCGATTAAGTTAGCCAAGGAGTCCGGAGTCGATTCAGAAGGGAGAGAAGTGATGAAATGTGGGTTCAAAATCGGAGGTGGGATCGATCAAGATTACAGGAAATCTCCTCAGGGATACACGGACAACGTATTTTTCTTAATAAATTGCGAATTTTTATTTGTAAGTGGGACTTTAAAATTTTATTTTTTAAGGGTATATACGTTACTGAAATCCATGACGGTAGTCCCGCTGCCAAAGCCGGTTTGCGCATTCACGATAAAATTTTACAAGTAAATTTCACGTTTTATTGAATTCTATTTGAATTACAGATTGATTATTAATTTACAGGTGAATGGTTATGATTTTACTATGGTAACTCATAAAAAAGCTGTGGATTATATAAAGAAACATCCTGTGCTGAATATGTTGGTTGCTCGCAAAGGCGTCACTCACTCGTGAGCTGGAATTATTGAAGAAAAATACTATAGTTTTAGTTTAAAAAGATTTTATCCATTTTAGTTCATCAGTCTTTTAGAAGGTTGAAAATAGCTTTAATATTTTCGAGTACACATTGTTTCATTTTTTGCTCGAATGAGAGAAAATTTAAGTCATAGCTCATAGCGCACAAATTTTTATTTATTTTATGTATCTAAATTACGCTGCTATAATTTTATTATTATTAATATTATCATCTTCTAATTCTTATTTTTCTCGTCTTTAAAATTGATTTCCCTTTTCTAATGTATATTTTAAAAGATTTTTTTTTTCTTCATATAATTTATCGGTTAATTGTACCGAATTGTATTTACAAAAAAAAAAAATCTGATGTTTGCTGCAGAGATCGGTAATAATTGTATATGACGTACAAATCATTATGAGCGTGATATTTTACTCAGAATGAGTTTTTCAAAAAAATATTTTAATCTATATACGAAAACTTAATATTATGAATGAATCATTTTTTTTGTTTTGTGCTTTTTTGCGATTTACTGTATAATAATTGAGCTTTTTCTAATTATCAATAATGATAATTCCTATCGAGCTTTTTTTTTTCATTTTGAACTTTACACTAATTTGTCGTAAAATATTTCAAGCTTTGGGCTTCCTTTTACACAAATTTGTAATTTCTACATTCCGTCTAATTCTTTTTTTTTTTTATTTAAATAAATTATTTCATTTTCAGTCAAGGGGATTTTTTTTTTTAGTTCTTAGATCAAATTAATCTTTATTTTTTCTTCTTCATTTGCTTGTGCTTTTAATGTAAAACTATTGGTTTGTATATAATTGAAATAGATCTTAATATATAATTATGGTATATAAAAAGCTGAGTATTTTATTTGAAAATATAATGTAGTTTCGAATTGATTACTAATACAGTCCAGTACATGTACAGTAATACCGGTAATAATAACTCGGTGAAAATCACTTTTAAATATTACCGCGTGGTGGTTTTAATTAACTAAATAGTCACTAGATGGCGCGCCACGTTCATAAGACGAATCTTTTTTTCTCAAACCATCTTTTTCCGGTTATCGTAATGGCCGAAGCTCTCGGTTGATATTTTTTTCGCTGGTGCGCGACGATGTGATCTGTGAAGGACCGAGGGAATTCCGTCTTTTTGTAAATATTTGCATAATAATATCTCAGTAAGTGCGTGGCTTTAATAATGCCGTGACTGGAAATCGTTTGAGGGCGTGGAATTAACGAAGCAAGCAGTAAGTGAATATCCGGTGAGTCCAACTTGTCTGGTTCAAAGTTGCTGGCGCGCGATTTTGCACATTTTTTCTTCTCTCTCTCTCTCTCTCTCTCTCTTCACACAAACACAATACTGTACAGTGTATAAGAAAATTTAATCGATTGACAATAACGAAAGAAATAGTATTTACGTAGTTTTTAACGATACGGCGATAGTTAATTCAATCGTCTACTCTAATTCATCTTAATTAGGAAATCGCGGGAAAAGTTGTCATTGAAAATCTCAGCTCGACCATAGCCTCGACCTATCGTAGCCTATAGTATAATAATAATAATTATAACTCGCACAAACTCGTCATTCAATATAATAATTACTGCATTATTTTTCCTCTTAAAATTTACCTTGTTTATCATGTATGATTCATTGACAGATTACGTCTAATTTTTTTTTTTTTTTGAGAAGAAATTTGAGATTGTTGAGGAAGGAGAAAATGTCATCGTAAGATACAATATAAATTATGGAAATCACCTTGAAAAAAAAAAAAGCTTTATAACGACGCGGAATTGTCATTCGCGAATCTATTTTCGATTTGTTAATAACGAAAATGTCTTTTACACGTAAGTTTAAATTTAATAAGTATTATTTCTAAAAATAATACAGTATTGGTGCCCAATCGTTGGATCCAACAACCGATTTGATGGGTATAGGCTATAGCCTACACGTTGTGATTTGGGTTGGGAACAGGTTCGTAAAGTTGAGATGCGTTTCACTTGTCAAATACTTTCTTACTAGAAAAAAAATCCCCAATATTAAAGATTGAATTATGTTAGTAGGCGAAGTTCTCTGCGAGAAATATCTAGTAATAAATTGAAAATACTTTTAATAGGACGTGTGACATTATTCACATTTCTCGGGCGAATATTTCACGTCAAATTATCTCGGGGAGAAGATGCTGCTGCTACTACTCGTATTTTTCAGCAGAATCCAATATACATTTTATATCATTTTTTGACGGATAAAACGAATGTGTTGGTGAATTTTTATAGATTAATTAAGTTTCAAGTGTCTGAAAAATTTCAAAATGCTTTTACGCATTTCCCCCTTCTTTTTCTTTATACGTTGTTATTATTATTTTTATTTAAATTTAATCGTTGAAAACCGATTTCATCTTATTATTTTTAATTTTACTGCACGATGACTTGCACTTAAATTTAATAATTATATTAAGCGGCAGGGCTTTTAAATGAACGTTGAGGGAACTATATTTGAGTTTAATGTTATAGCTTAATAGTATTAAAAAAGTTTGAGTGAGGAGAAATAATAATTTTATAATTTAAATAAATTAATAAAAAGTGACAGGCTTTTAAAAATTTGATTTTTTTTGCTGAACGATAAACTATTTCAATTTACGTAATTATTGTGACAGTTATTATTTACGTAAATTAAATTAAAGCTGATAACATTAAATTTTTTTTTTTAAAAAAAGGTTAAATACGGGTACTGTACTGTATTTTGTTAATAATTTAAAATCCGGGACGGTACAAATATCAAAAAGAATATTTCTAATTTGGTAGTCGAAATAAAACTACAGTATTAATATTTATTCAAAACTTTAATTAAATAAGCTTAAATTTAATATTGTAACTAGAAAACAACAAAATTTAATTTTAGTTTGGTTATTACTCAATTTAAATTTTTATTTCACATTACATTACAGTATTATGATTTTAAATACAGTATGGGTACATGTACCGGTATTATGCATTTTTTCTATCTCAAGATTGCTCTTCTAGCCAAATTTTCCATGGTAATTCTTGATCTTTTTATTCAAATTTTTGTTAATGGGCTTTTTAATAATCCTTTTTTTTTTTTTTTTTTGAATTTGTAGTACCGTATGTTATTTTTAGATTTTTCGTTATCTTAAACCTATTTTGCCAAAAGTTTTATCTATTTTTTTTAATTATTATTACAGTACAAATGTACAGTAAGTTTATTTAAATTTCTATGTTTTGTTCCTTTTTTCTTTCTTTCGATATTTTTATCTTCGAGCGGAAGTTTTAATTGCGAGCAATGTTATTTCACGCGATATAATTATTGAATACGGTATCAATGTAGCTTAGTCGCGCGCAATTTAAAATGTTTGAGGTATACAGTATAATTAAAAATGAGAATTTTTTCTAGTACATGTACCGTGTATGATGAATTAGCTTTGGTAGCCTAATGAAGATGTCGGAGTGGACTGGTCGCGTCTATCACTCATCAGCCTCCCAAACTCTTCTCGTTAATCATGCTTCTTTTTTCACGTCATTTACTCACTCCAATTCCCTCTCGTATATCAAACTAACCGACATTTTTTTTTTTGACACGGCTGTGGAATTTATATTTTCTAAACGACAATAATATTTCAAATGAAAAATAATGTTTATGCGTAAAATAAACTCCCGCTAATCCGAACTTATGAGACAATTTGAGAAATCAGACGAAAAATAATCAAATTAAAGTCTATTTGATTTTTAATACGGAGTACAGTGTATTAAATTGCCTTTTTCTCGGATCATTTTGATATCCACTTTTATTGAAGTAAACGAGTAGAAAAGTTCTCAAGATATGTCTCAAATCTTTTTAAAGAGTGAGATTTAGCTAGGATTACAACGACTATTTAATCAGAAATGACGAGTAGAATAATATGAAATAAATAATAATTATGCAGAGCGAAAATGAAATGGTTGGTGAAAACAATTTCTCCGATCAGCGCTCACAAGATCATCGTTCACGCAAATCCATTTGCCTAATTCTTATCAAATTTTATAATAATTATCAAGTTTTTTTTTTTTTGCTTGAATAACTATATGAATAAATTATTGAATGTATCGGTACTTATTGTTATTAACTTTTTAAATTCAAATGGAGCATGGGTTGGAGAGCGAGCGAGCAATGAGGTAGGGTAGGTGTGCTCGGTTGGCAAGTACTGTAGAAAGGTTAACAAGCGGAGGCGGCGGCGGCGTTTCGACGTCGTTTATTTCAAGTCACGACTTAATTTTGTTTTATTCGCGCGGAAGTAATGATAGTTTACTGTTTGGCTGGATTTTAGATGTTCATTCATTATTCCGTCATTGAAAGCTGCTTAAGCTTTTTCTCTGTAATTAATTCGCTTCAACTATAATCATCCTAAAAAAAAAAAGGCAAAAAACCAAACAAAACTTTTTTGTTTAATATTAAACACCAAGATTTTTGAGTTTCTATTTTTTCTTAAATTTTATATTTAGGACGGAAATTTAAATACTGTACTCGTATATTTTGCCTAAATGAGTTTTATTATAAGGTGATAATTATACGAGTAGATCATCCGGGGTATCCAGGTACATGTATAATGTTATGCGCAGAGTAATAATGATAGTGAAGGGGGGGGGGGGGGGGGGG
>JAQGAZ010000138.1:0-95839 GCA_034692225.1 Polydesmus complanatus
ACCTGCCTAAAACGGAAATGCAAATACATGGAAAAATAGCTGACATAATTATCTACAAAGTCCTTAAATTTTTTTTTTTAATTTACTTTTTTAAAAATAAATGATAAATTTACAACTCTTATTTTATGGATAAGCCTCGTATAATAAGCATATATTGTTCGTGCTCAAATTATCAAGTTTATGTATACGTAATGATGTCATACGTGTAATGAAATATTATTGTAATGTACTAGTTGTTGAAAGTTAGTTTTTGTATTATGTTATCCTTAAGCAAATAACTTCTAATTATTTAAATGTAAGATTTTCGTTACAAATGTATTTCATTTCAAACTATAAAATATGATATTATTAAGTTGCTTTACTACATTTTCATGTCATTTTGCACTTTCTAATTTTTTCTAATGTTGTCTCTTTAGAATGAATTTTAATTATCAATTTAATTTGTATTTCATAATCACATTCTGCAGTGCATTTGTTCAAGCTAAATATTATTATTGGTTCAACATTGTTTCCGACCTTTTAGTTGGAGGGTACAGACTAGCGGTAGATATCGAATATGGCAATAAATCCAATTGCCCCGGCGCAAATTTGGTATTGTGTCCTTGGGATAAAGATAAGCCCGGACAAATTTGGAGATGGGAAGGTTCGATGTTAAAAAGCAGGGAAAATGGGTAACTTTTACTATTAACTTTTTTTTTAAAAAAAAAAAACCAACAACAATAAAGTATATTTTTTTATTTTATTTAGATTGGTGTGGGAATTAGTTATTAATGTAACCTACAGCGTTAAACTAAATTGGCCAACGAGCTCATGGAAGCAGCAATTCCATTATTATTATTCCGGTCGTTACATTTATCCAGATATTAAACGATTCGAAGATAAACAAGTGGTTGAAGTTGAGTGCCACGGACCTCCCACATTTTGTTCATATCTAAGACTTGGTCAGCTAAGTGACCCATTAACATGTTTTTCAAATAATCGTGCATTTTCATTCATGGAAATTTTGATGCCTTATCAGCTGCAGTTAAACACCGCCGCAAATACTGTATTATAAATTAGAATAAATTTAGTTTGGGGAAAAAAATTTTAAACAAAAGTGTATTAATAATAATTACAATATTAATATAATTTTTATTTCATTTATTAAATAAATATTTTTAATTTAACGCCTTGAAATTGTATCCCGTTCATGGAAACAATAATCCTATTTTAAAAAAAATCATTTGAACGCATAGTTGGCGTGTAAATATCTTTAAAATTAGTATGGTATAAAAAAATTTAATGTCTAATTTAAATACCGTAATTACTTAGCCATTTAAGTTTAATAAATAGTATATGTTAAAAACAATTTTGAAGAAATATTTTAAAATAAGCTTTGGATAATAATAATTATGTTCCGAAGGTATAATAATTGGCTCATTATTATTTTCACAATTTTTTGGTGTAAATGCAACAACCACAGTAGTAAGTAATAATAATTTGTCAAGAATTAAAATGTTTACCAAATACGAATAAATTGATTTTAATTTAGTAGAACCGAATAGTTTACATCGAATTTCCAAACGTAACGTTATAGGCCAAATCGGACGAGGAGAATTATTCACTACCTTAAAGCTTTTTCTAACAACACGTGAAACGTATTATACCAAAATTTACCCCATTCAACTTCGAAACTTTCAAAGTCTGTTATTTACAAATTTTGATCTCAAACGAAAAATCATCTTCATCATTCCTGGATGGCAAAGCACCAAAGATCTGGATTGGATATGGGTAGGTTTTAAAAAAATATATATATCAACGAAACAAACGCGTATTTGTATTATTATGTCAAATTAACAATTATTTTTTTACTAAAGGAAATGAAAACAGAATTACTGCTCAACAATAATATCAATATTTTCGAGGTGATTTGGGCCGATTACGCAGTTAATCTTTATTATCCTAAAGCCGTTTATGACACGAAACAAATCGGCCTGGAACTATCGAAATTTATCAATTATCTCGAAGTATTTTTGTAAAGTTCAGCAAAATCGGTTAAATTTAACGTAGTTTTATTTTTTAGCAAGTTTTTGGGTACCCATTAGCCAGCATTCATTTGATAGGTTTCAGCTTAGGTGCTCATATAGCTGGTTTTACAGGTTCTGCATTGGAAGGAAAAATAGGAAGAATTACTGGTTAAGACAAAATGATTGTAATAAATATATATATTTATAATTATAATAATTTTAGAATTATTATAGGTTTGGATCCAGCCGGTCCAAATTTTGTGGGTGCGCCCGTAGACAGTCGTCTAGACCCAACAGACGCGTTATTTGTGGACGTCATTCACTCGAGCGGTGGATATTATTCGTGTAAAACACAAAGAATTTAAATAAAAAAAAAATTATGACACGATGTAACAAATGTCGCTTAAATTAGATGGCACTTCGACTAAAAGTGGTCATATAGATTTTTATCCGAACGGTGGAACCGACCAACCCGAATGCGGATGGAAACTTGAATTGAAAATTGTACTACAACCAGTACAGTCTTACAGAGAATTTCAAAGTTATTATGCACTTCCAATAATAATTTTTTTTTAAAAGCTTAATACATTTAATAATGACTTCTTCCCCCCCCCTTTTTTTTTTTTAGATAAATCAGCATTGCTTGGGTGTAACCACCGCAGGGCGGTTGAGTATTTTATTGAATCCATCAATAGCCAGTGCCAATTCCTCGCATCCATATGCAGAAGCTACGATGATTTTCTCAAACATAGATGCTTAATTTGTTTTTACGATGACGCCGAAATGTGCATAAATATGGGATTTTACGCCAGATGGAACCATCAATATGTAGCGGCTTACGGATATTATTTGAACACATCTAACAGTCCACCGTATTGCGTTAAAAATGTTTATAATAATTTGAATTCTAACGTTGGACAGAGATAATGAACATCGAACGGCATTTTATAAAGTTTTATTTGTATATAATTATTATTAAGTTTATTTTATTTTTGCACAAAAAATTATTTGAATACATTCAGAAACGTTTTGCCGTTTAAATTATTCGGCGGCTGCATTATTAAAAATTACGAGAAAATAAAATCATTTTTGTATTAGCTTACACATTTTTATAGAAGTATTTATTGGGCAAATTTTTAAAATAATTATGTTTAAATTATATTTAATACGGTAGTTAAAGCAATATTAAAAAATAGGATATATCGTAAAATTTTATGAATTGAACACCGCTAAATAGCTGTTGTTTGCACTACATTATAATAATATTTTGATATCCAAATTTGCTGTTGCCAAAATAATTTAAAAGTTGAAAAAATTTCAATGGGATTAATTTAAGTGAATAAAGCATTGGAAAAATATTTTTATGGTTGTAAAGCAAAGTTAACTGGGTATTATAAATTTCATAGTTAATAATTTAAGTAGGTTGCTGGGCAAATATTTTATCAAATAAATTGCATTGATTTATTGAATTACATACAAATATCCAACGTAAAATGGTTTTTTATTCGCATAGAATCATATATACCTAAATCTGCGTTTGCTAATTTAAAAAAATTGGAAATGTTCTCAAATCTCGTGTCCAATAACATACTGCCTAACGCGCACAATTGAAGGCTAACTTTTACTACAAGCGTATTATTTAATTTAAAAAAAAAAAATGAATAATTAAGTAATTTTTAGACAAACATTAACCTAATTTTCAAAACTTGCGTCCTTTGATCTTAAAAGTAAGTAAATGTAATAACGAAATTGTAAACAAATAATGATAGGTTTCGGTTTTTATATTTTTAGAATATTAAGTGATACTTTACAATGAGCTTTTTAATTAAATTATTTATGGTAACTATGGCTTGTGGTGCTATAATTTGCGCCTCAAAGTCACCAACGGTCTCTACCAAAAATAAAAATACCCCGGTAAAAACAAGCCCGGTAAAAACAAACCCAGTAAAAACAAACCCAGTTGCTAGTAAGTTTCAGATTAAAAATTTTAAAAAAAACCAATTCTTTTTTTTTTTTAATTTTTAATTTATAAAAAAATAATTTCTTAGGTAAAAGTAAGACTACCCCAAAACAAAAAAATGCTGAGAGCAGGTCTAGTAAGTTTTTTTTATCATTTTTTTATTATAATTTCAATGTGGTAATTTAATTTCTAAAAAAATAATGACTAATTAAAAATGCTAAATTTCAGAATAAAAAAAATCAAAAATCCATTAATTTTTTTTTTTCTTCAATAAATTTATAAAAATACCGGTAATAATTTTATAGATAATAATAATAAACCTCACCCAAAACCAAAAAATGTTGAGGACGTGCTCCGCAGTTCCTGTACGGACAATCTCGAGAGCAATATTGTGCTAAACTTTACTACAGGCAAATTCAACGCTAGCAAATCGCAGCTGATTGAATATAACAAAAACCAACGATACAATTTAACAAATTTTGACCCGGATGAAGAAACTAAGGTTATAATTCACGGCTGGATAAACGATGACTTTCAGTGGATTTGGGTAATAAAATAACCTTAAAAATTAAACTCCTCCCTCCCAATATAAAATTTTGCCATTGCAAAGTCGATGACGAAAGAATTTCTGATTTTGGACAACTTCAACGTCATTCACGTAATTTGGCCCTCCAATGCCAGTTTTTATTTGGCAGCAGCTGTTAAAATACCAATTGTTGGACAACAATTGTCTTCTTTTATCACGTATTTAAAAGTGAGTCCATAAAACGTTTTTTTATTATTTTTAAATTAAGAATTAAATATGATGTATTTTTTTATTTTTTTTTTTTTTTTACAATTTGAAGACATCTTTCAACTATTCTTTGTCTAACTTTCACCTGATCGGTTATAGTTTAGGCGCGCATATAGCTGGATTTGTCGGTGAAAAATTTAATGGCAACATTGGAAGAATTTCCGGTAGGAAAATTAAAAATTTAATTCATAACAATAATAAATTACTTTTTTTTTTAATTTAAAGGTCTTGATCCTACCGGACCCGGTTTCGATAACATTCTTTTACTAAGACATGTTAAATCATCGGATGCAATGTTTGTTGATATTATTCACACAAACGCCGGCTTTTTTAAATTTGCGTGTAAGTTAATCACAGGAATATTTGTTTACAAAATTGTCATCAAATTGCAATATAAACAATAGCCATTATTACGATACTAAAATTTCAAAAATTATTTTGGAATTTTTCTGTAATAGATTATTATGCAAAAAAATAAATAAATAAATAAAATTAATAAGATTTTTTTTTTTTTTACATTTTTGAGTGGGAACTTCTACGAGAAGTGGGCACGTAGATTTCTATCCAAATGGAGGAAGTGAGCAACCAAGCTGCAATCTAATGTCATTTTTAAGAAAAAATGACTCTATTCTAATGCTGAACGGTACGCTTCATTTTTATTATTATTAAATTTAAATTATTAATATACCGTAATGTTAATACTCGAACGCCTTTTAGTATTGGATCAACTGGAGTGTGACCATAGCAAAGCCTACGATTATTACACTGAATCTATCAACAGCGATTGCTCCTTCATCTCGCATCAGTGTAAAAACTATAAATCCTACATTAATCAAAAATGTCCGATTAGTAAAAGCCGAAACAAAACCACTCGCATTCGAATGGGCTATTGGGCCACGTATCCGCAACAATATGTAGCCGAACACGGTTTTTATGTACAAACTAATGAAGACTCTCCCTATTGCATTGATTACTAAAAATAACAATATTATTACTGCGTTGTTCGAATTTAAAATAATATTACTATTTGCAAATTATCAATTAGTCAATGAAAAATAAATTTAATTTTGAGGCATACGTTCTAAAGTGTAATCACGAGAATATTCACGAGAATATTTTTTGGTTTGTTTGAAACTACTGCTAAGTTAATACTTTTGTTTTTCTTAAATATTGGCACAATATTAAAATAGAGTTAATAATTATCAAATTAAATTAAAAATTACTAAATTTGGCATTGCTTGCAATAAGGAATTAAGCCAGCTGGCAATGAAAATTGTTAAAAAATAAAACTGCAATAATTTTAATTATAAAAGGGTGCGAAGCACTATTCATAAGCCCAACAACAAATAAGCGTTTTAATCAAAACTGCAATTTAAATTGTTTACATTAAATACCTCGTTAGAATCACCCTTATCTGACTATCTGTAATGTTACTAGAACATAAATAATAAATTAAATACGGTAGGCTATGTTAATAAAAATTTTGTAATTAAGTTAATAATTTTTATAAATAGCCTACCGTATAGTCTTTAATATACTGTACGCACTTCCGATCCTGACTAAGAAAGACAATTAATCCAATAAGTCCTACCACATCTTTATTTAATGAAAAATATATAGCCTAAATGTAATGCATGTATAATTGTATTAGATATAACTTAGATCCTTGCGTTTTACTGTATGTAGTTTAAGCCGCATAAGAATTTAATAATAGGCTAACAGTAACTACATATAGGGTACTACGTAATGCATGGCATGATACTCGGTTCCAAAAAAGTGTATCAGAATCTACGTATATGAGCCAAATAATTATGTCACGGTATAATTGCTTGTCTGGCTTTTCTGTACCTAATAATTAACAACTGTCAAACTTATTTAACGTTACCACGCTATTGAAAATAATCTTGGTTTCGTACAATATAAACACCGCCACTTTGCTTTCGACCATGGCGCCGTTTGGAGTGCTAGTATTTTTTCTCGTAATTCCCAAAATGTGGTGTGCCTTTTCCTGTCTATACGGTTGGCAATGGGTTGAAAATTTAAATAAATGCGTAATTATTTGCCAGCACAAGAATTTGACCAACGCGAATTGCAACACCAACTCCCTCCTAGAAATTAACGTGAATAGAAATTCTTCGACCGACGAGCTTTTTATGGACGGTGGACACGGCTTAACCTACAACATTACGACTTTACCAACCTGTTTTTCCGTCACATTGAATAAAGGAAAGTGGAAATATACGAACAACAAAAATATAATTTTCAATGATAATTTTATGCAAATTTTCATTTACAACATGAGTCATAAAGATGCAGAAGTGAGTTTCTGTTACCCCCTTTCGCCCCAGCTGCTCCAATGCGATTATCGTGTCATCCCGAGAGGAGAATATTACTCGGATGACGATTTTCAAATACTCGTCAAATCTACCAATGCAACTGTTTATCTAGGAGACTTTTATATTGAAAATGGGAAGGCAATCACATGCTCAAAAACTATAACCCAAGATATCTCCAAAGTAAATTACTACACCATTCCTAGATGCAATTACATCACGATGCATTCCAGCGAATATCAACTGAATAGCAATGGCTCGCTTTTCTTACCGGAATCGCGGATTTCTATTAAACATCCTTATTACTCGATCAAAACTCATCAGTTCACTCAAGTCTGTATTCCTCTCGCCATCAACTTTCTCAATTGTCCTTATCCCTTTCAAAAACTGCCGAGCGTAAGTTACATTTTAAATTTCGACCAAACCGTGTCCGCCTTTTTTCTATGCGAAGTTATTCCACCGGATAACTACTATATTATGGAAGATAGTATCATTGTATGTGAATCTTCAAACGCGAAAAAAACCACCGGCGCCAAGACATTTTACGCAATTAATTACATGTACCTGGTCTCGGGAGCTTCATTATTCGCCACGTTAATATTTCGGTTCCCTATGTTCTCCACCAATATCCATACAAAATGTATGTTTTACCACATCATATGTCTCATGACTATGGATTTGCTTGAATTTTCAAGAGGGTTCTACGACACCGTTGCGATTGTACCCTCTTACGCTTTGCACGCGGCTTTATATTTTTTCGACATGGCCATGTTTTTATGGTTAAACGTAATTGCATACGATGCTTGGAAATGTTTCTCCAAATTGCCTAATAACTTAGGAATAAGCGCTAGTTTCAAAAACTACGACGCCTTTTGTAAGCATTTTAGTTATTTGTGTTTTACCACTCAGCGCGACTTGTTTTTTTACGCTGTTTACGTCTGGGGAATAGCCTCTCTATTGACCTGCGTTATGTTATGTTTCGCGATTATTCCGACTTTATGCAGTGCTGTTGGATTATCTTGCTCAAGTCCTGCCGGATACTGTTGGTTTAAAAGCAATAAAGCGTTTCTACTTTTTTACGGAGTTCCTTACTGCACCATGACGCTCATTAGCTTAGTATTTTCCACTCTAACCGTCGTGGCCATTCATAAAATGTCGAGAGGCACCGATATCGTAAATCGCAAGAGGAAACAACAAATGTAAGTTGTAAAATAAAACCAAATTCTCTTCCATATTTAAAAATTGTTACTCTATTTTTAGGTTTCAAGTTTCAGCCAAGCTGTTTTTTATAACTAGCTTTTGTTGGATTTTAGATTTTATCTGTTATACCATTGGAAGACGAGCTTGGGTGATCATTATTGCCTGGTACCTTTCAATAGGAATAACGAGCGTGCAAGGATTAATTGTATCGTTTGTTTTCTGTTCGAAGAAAGATGTTAAAATTATTACAAATTATTTTAAAACTTTGTGCGTCGGTAAAAATGATATTGTAAAAGCTAATAAATTCTAATTGAATAAAATTCGCTGTTTGCCATTACAAACTTTAAATCGGTTACCTGGTATCGTATATCATAAAGCCGGTACTGTGTACAGTATTGCTTTTGCATTCGTACTTTGTTATTTGGAAATAGCAAAATTAATAAACATGTATCGTAATTAAAATAATAAGTATCTGTGGTGCTGTAGTGGAATAAAAACTCGATTAGATTGGGCTGAGATTGGACGACTATTACCCGGTATATCAATTTCGAACTGGTTAAAAAAATGACTGTTGGCACTGTTTGCAACAGATGACTATGTCAGTTGATATATTGCTGACTAGCCTACACCACACTTTTAATTATAAAATAATGCAACATTATACGTACGTAGCTGCCAAGACATGTAAACTTTAAAAAAATAAATTTTAATATGCAGAACCCCTTTTAAGTCTACCGGTACAGTAATACAAAATTATACTGTAGGCTCCTTGCTAACTCCTTGATGTAGGTCTACTGTACAGTAGGCACGACAACTGAAATTATGTTCATAGTGCTTATGCAGTGCTGGGTTAGGTAGCCCATTTTCAAGAGGATTTTGTTGGTGTAACAGTAATAATAATAAGTGATAATCTAAGTTAAAGTAATATTAAACATACTCACTTTTCCAAAAGTTAAAATGGCATTCGTCACCGGCCTGCCGAACCCGCGATATCCTACTACACTGTATACGGTAATTATTATGAAAGGGATAATCCAACAATTAAAGTAATAATGGAAGAACAAAATGTCACAGTAATATCCAATAATCCAATGAAATCGTCATTAAACTGAGACCACTAAAAAGTATAAATAAATACTTGTTGATACTGCACATTAAAAAAATTCACCGAACATTTTTAAGCCGGTAATCCGAATCTACTGTTAAGGTGTGAAAATAGAGTGAAGATATTTTCCTCTTCTCTGGTAGGGGTTATTGCTGCAGTAAGGTAGGGTATAACTAATCGCCAGATATTCTCACCCATATAAAGAATTTGCTATGTAAGGTAGCATACAATAGGGGTAGATGAGAATAGACACTCCTCAGTTTCTACAATAATAATTATTAAAAATCATAAAAAGTAGATTTTCTGGCTGCTTATTGTTTTCTAATGTCACAACAGGCGATTTTTACAAAAATAGTAAACGCATTACTAAAATTATTGAAAGAGATAAATAAATTAAGTATTTTAAAAATAATTCTGTACCATCGATATTTTAATTTCTGTCGATCGAAACCACTATTGCGATTCACTTGATAAATAAACCAAAGAGAAATATTTAAAGCAAGAGACAAATATTGAAAACAATGGAAAAATTTTAATTAAAATTTAAAAATTACAATATTTCATTAATTAAATTAATGTACATGCAAATTGAGCAGTCAAAAGTTAAAATTAAGCTTATTACATACAATTTAACTTACACAGTATTTCAAACATAATTATCAAATAAAACTTTATTTTGAAGGGCAGGTACGGATCGTATGTCCTAAAAAGATTCATTAATTACTTGGACATCTTCGAAATAAAACAAAATAGCGATTTAAAGGTCATACCTTCTTGTCTACAAACACTACACTTTTTTCTTCTTGTGGAATCCGTATTTCTTGCAGCCGAAAAATCATTTTTCCGTCTATAAGTTCCAGCATTTGTGTTACTAGTCATAGCTGTGTCTTGATTTTCAGCTTCTGTTTTATTAAAAAAAAAAAAAAATTCAGTAAAATACAATAGCCTAAATGTATAACTTCAAAGCATTAAATTGGTTATTAACCGTCAGCCCACTTAAAAAAGCCACACTGTTGTCCTTGCATTTTTGAGCAACCATAAAATTGCCGTCCTGTATTCGGTCCTTCTCTTCTTACAGTTAACCTTACGTTTTAAAAAATCAATTATAGCAACAATATTATTTTGCTTTAAAATTTAAGCCAGAAAAACTAACGTACAATTTTGCATCAATTCCGCATCCGCATTGAACAGTCGTCGATGCATTCCTATTCGTTCTAAAGTTATACTGTCGATATTAAACAATCACAAAAATTTTAAAACAAATAAACTTTACGTTGGCGTTCGATTTTGGTTATTTTCATTGTCGTCAGTTTCCCATTGGAAAAAACTGCATCTTTCCCCACTATTTTGGCAACCATAAAATTTTCGACCTACAGTCGAACGAAATAAGCAAACTATTTAAGCATCAATATTCTTTAAATACCTTTGTTTGGGCCCTCCTTTTTAACAGTTAAAAGAACTGCATGTTGTTGGCAATTGCAAATAGGTGAATTAGACTGTGCATCGGCCTGTTGATTTCTTGAACTGGGGATATTAGAATTCTGAGTTGAATCAACAAATGGTCTTGGATTATTCCTTGGCATGTTAACAGGATTAATAACTGCTTGATTGATTTCTCCACGATTGAATTGCAAGTTTCTTGTAGTATTAGATGCATCTCCAAAGTTTCCAGGTGGATTTCTAGCAGCGTTATTAACATTATTGTGCGGCTGCGCTGCTTCCCCTAAATAACCGCCTAGTACTTCATCAAGTTTCCCAACCTAAACATAAAAATACAGTAAGTAGCATTTTAAATCCAGGCCCAATCTGATGTAAAAAAAAACCTGTTCTACTGATCGAAGAAAAACGTTTCTATAAATATTTATTTGATTTTCAAGAACAGCTAAAAGAAAAAAAATATTGATAAAATATATTAAAAATAATAATTTGGAACTTTACTTTTCGGATCAGCTTGCCCATCGCATATTCTAAAATTAAAAATTAAAAAATAGTAAATTTAATCTCAAACACAGTATTAAATTTATATTATAGTATTCAACAGTTTACTTTTTCAAATCAGATTCTAATGCAGCTCTTAAATTGGGTTTAGACATTTCAAATCCCATAGCGTCGTAACCTAATATTTCACAAAAATAAAACATTAACTGATGAACTAAAGATATAACAAGTAATGATTTAACCTTCAACAAGGCCCATTCCAAGTTTGGCTGGCAAAAATTTTCCATCCTGCACACCAACGTAAGCCCGCTTCTTTATAGTTTCAATGTGTTCGGCATGAGTTGCATCAGTACCTAAAATTTTAATTGTAAATACGTCTAAGTAACTACAAAGTTTCAACAATACGGTAGTTTTATACCAATTCCATATTTTTCCATTAAAGCTATGAGATCTGCCTCAGTCAGCAAAGGTGGGGGTGATGTAGAGCCATCCACCATCTACGAATAAACAACTATTTTATCATAATTTAAATTAAAATTCGGCGAAATACTCTACATCAATGCTAGTTGGTCGAAATGTTTCTCCAATTCTATACAATAGAATACTCTAACAAATTTAAAATATAAATTAAATATAAAATAATGCAATAGTTCAAGAAATACTTTATCGCTCCATTTATCGTAGGGATAAACTTCTAAATAATTTCTTTCGGTAATCATTAATCCAGAAGTGGCAAACTAAATAAACATTTAAATAACTCGAATAGATAAGTGAAAGAAATGCGTATACCTTTTCATTAGCTATCTCTATCGTAATTGTCGTTTCAAAACCTTGAGCATCTTTTGACAAACATGCTAGAAAATGTCTGACAATAAATTCGTATAACCTTTTATCGTTTCCCTATAATAAAATAAAATTAAAATAAATACAAGTACGTTCAAAATTAATTCCTTAAAGAATAACAAACGTTTAAAGTATCTGTATATTTAGTTGGATGAATGGGAGGATGGGCTTCATCCGACTTGTTTCCTTTTCTTGGATTCAGCCCATCATTTAAAACTTTAGTAGCAAATCCTGTCAACAAACGGAAACAATTATAACTCAATTTAATTTTTCATAAGGCTCAATATGCGAAGTTGTACCTCCCCACTGTGGATCATGAACTTGAGCTTCCACTAAAGGTTGCAAGTTTAGCTGCTTGGGAAACGCATTCGTTTCCGTTCTTGGGTAACTGATAAATCCTTTTGTATACAAACGTTCAGCTATACCCATCGCCTCATGTGCACCTATTTTCAACTTTTTCGAAACCAACTTTTGCATTTCCTATGTTTAAAAACAGTTAATAGTTTACTTTAATAAAATTATAAAATTCATTATAATTACCACTGTATCTAATGGTAGTGGTCTCCATTTAGACTTAGGTTTACTTTTAACATCAATTACAGTAGCTAAAGGATTCTAAAAAATTCAAAATTCGTATGCTGTTATTAAGCTTTAAACTGCCAATAAAATAAGTTATACCTCTACACACAATTCATAAAAAATTGTGCACGAGTCTCGATCAAACAATCGACCTCGTTCCCAGGTAAATGTATCTTCGCCTTCATCAGTTCTGTATATAACTAAAGCATCGTCATTATTACTAAAAAGCCGGCGTGTTAAAAAATGTGACAAAACCTTTTAACTTCCAAAACGGTTCGGCTATGAAATCTTTTATTTGTTTATACCGTTCCACGACAAATCCTAAAGTAGGGAATTGACAGCTTCCATAACTAACTAAATTTTCAGAGAGTAAATTTGGAAACACTCTTTGAAAACGTAGAGTTTGAAATCGTGTAAAAGCCGCGCCTGTAATAAATTAAATTCTAAAAATTGGAACTAGCATAATTATCATTAAACAAATCTAACCTATTCTTAAATCTAATTCAATGCGAACATCAACAGCATCATTAACTTTTTGATTTGGTCTATCCAAATTTTCGATTGCTCTAGTGATTGAAGGTGTGGTAACTTCAGAAAACTTTGCTCGATAGATTTCCAAGTTTGGTTTTACTAAAAAAAAAAAAAATTAATAAATAACGTAAAAATTATAAATACGCAAAATATTGTGAATGCGGGCGATAAATCACCAGTTTTGCAAACATCGATGACTTCAAAACCAATATTTTCTCCTTCACGATCGCAATCAGTCCAAATGATTAAAACATTAGCTCCTCTAATTTCGTTTTCAATATTTTGCTAAACAGATAAATACATAAACACAGCGATCGAAACAACTAAAACTAAATACTGTAATGTAGCTTATTAATGAACGCACTTTTACTGGCTTGTAATCGTCAAGACAGCTTTTAAGAACAGGGGCAGAAAACAAGTCCACTGGATTACACGATTGCCTACAAATAAAAACTTAAATTTCTAATATACTGTATTATTAAAATTCGCAACAAACCATGATTTATATTGTGTGGAGAATTCTAAATGCAACAGATGACCCGAAACAGATGTCACCACCATTGTGCTTGGTCTTCCTCGAAACGTATATTGAAATTCGTAGTTTTTATTATAAACCGATTTTCCATTTCTCTGTCAAAAACAAATCCAATTCATTCACAAATACGACATGGTTATTCGAATTCTTACAGTTCTTTGAGCTCCCCGCGAAAGAATATTAGCTACTCCCTTCGCCACGTCGTTTTTCTCGGCTACATTAAGGATCTTAACCATCGTCGAACAAAACCTTATGTGGGTTTGAAATAAATTGTAAAGTTTCAAATTACTTGTAAATAATTGCTTGAAAATCATACCAAATTTCGATTCTACGCACACAAATTTGGCAAATAAATTGCCCGCCTGAATTTCTTTAAAATTTGATGTCTGCTATTTCTAGATGGTGATTCTGCAAATCTGTACAAATCTTGTTGTAAATCTGATTTACAATTGTAAATCCCACAATGAATCTGGGTTTCTTTTCGCTTGGGATTCGCAAGCGGCAGATTAACCGAATCGAGGGCGAGAATGGATGACGAATTTGACGATCAAAATTGGGATGTTGATGGAGAAGCCGAGGTAAATAATAATTTATTTAAGGTTACAGTTTTGTATTAATATATATATATATATAAATGGGTACTGCAGTCTCCAAGTGCAGAAGACCGTGAAGTTGAATTCCATAAGGTTCAACAAGAATGTGTAGAGAAGTTTTCCAGTCCAGATTTCATTATGGAACCTGGCATTTTCCTTCAGTTGAAAAGGTTCAAAATTACTTTACGAAGGAATGTTATACTTTATTTTACTAACAAGCACTTTATAAAGGTACTTTCAAGCTGGTGGAAGTCCCGAACAAGTCATCGAATTGTTGTCGGAAAACTATCAAGGAATAGCGCAAATCGCCAATTTAATTGCAGAATGGCTAATCATAGCTGGTAAAAAATTAAAAAGGTGACCAGACGTATTCGTTTGAAAACTACAGTGCCCTTTATGGAACATTGTACTCTTTTAGACTCTTTTAAAATGTTTGTAATAAATCATTAAATCTGGTCACCTTTATTATTAAGATGAAACATAATTATACTGTACACTTAAGCCATTTCTAAATGACTAAAACATATTATATCGTTATGCATTCATGCAAAAAACATTTTTCTGTAAAAAGAGGATTATCATTTTTTAAAATCGTGTTAAAGTCGTATAGAAAGAAGCTTAGGTCTATGCGTAGAAATACATCACTAGCTTATAGAAGTTTAAAAATTTAAGGTGCCAACGTTCAAGAAGTGCAGGGAATTGTTGAAAATCATTTGAAACAAATGATTATTAAGCATTTTGATCCAAAGCAAGCCGACATGATTTTTACTGAAGAAGGAGAGGTACATTGGAAAGATAATACAATGATGAACTTTTAATGATACTAAATTCTTATTATTAAAGACTCCATCATGGTTAACGGAAATTATTGAGCACCCGAATTGGCGCTCATTAATATACAAATTAGCAGAAGATTTTCCAGATTGTTTGATGTTGAACTTTACTATTAAAGTAAGGATAATGCTAATATCTAATTTTAATTATTGGCTAATTTCAACTTGTTATTATTTAGTTGATATCTGACGCGGGTTTTCAAGGAGAAATTACCAGTGTTTCCACAGCAGCGCAGCAGATTGAAGTCTTCTCCCGAATTTTGAAAACATTTATTTCTAATATTTGGTCTTCATCAGAAGATGATTTGACTAAAAATATAAACGAATTTAACGTAAGCATAATTATGGGGGTTTTTTTAACATAAAAATGTTTACAAGTAATTTCTTTTTTTTTTTTTATTTTCAAATAGAAAATGGTATGTCACGGTGAACATACCTACCTTTATACGCAAGCACTACTTCATATTCTTTCCCAAGAGCCCAAAGGGGGCTCAAACATTCGAAGGCTATCTCAAGAAATCAGTAAATATTGTCATTTACGTGGATTTCTCATAACTCCAATAAGCATGGCTTTGAATGGAGCTTCAGCGTATCCACGAGCAGCGCAAGCTTTAATGTCGATGTTGGGAAGAGATAGTTTAAATCCAGCAGATATTACTGTGGTAACTTACATTGTATTAATATTGCCTGTTCTTATTTATAAAATAATGTTGAATGTTTATTACCTTTAGTTATTTAAGTTGTATAGTGCGACTGATCCACCTCCTGTTGAATTACTTAGGATACCCCATTTCATTGGTTCGACATTTCACAATTTATTTTCTATCTTTCTAAATTTTAATCGTGCGTTTTAATTTTAGATTTACTAATCGAATCACTGTTTAAACCCGGTTCTAAAATTAATCCCGAGCACAAATCTAAGTACATTTTTTTGTTAGCTTATACAGCTAGTGTTCACGAAGTTTTTAAAAAGGTGATTTTGATAATAATTTTTCATTCTTCAAATATAATAATATTCATTTTTTAAAAAATTTGATCAGAATCAACGAAAGTCCATGAATAAAGATGAGTTAAAAGCGACGACACAGGCTGTAGAAAAAGTTCATCAAATTTGCATCGAAAATCGAGGTTTGAACGAATTAATCGCGGAAATTAATACGATCTATCAGTGTATTCGTTTCCCCATCGTTGCTGTGGGTGTGGTGAGATGGGTAGACTGTACGGTTTCCGACGCTAGTTTTTTTAAACTATGCACGGAACACACGCCTCTACATTTGGCCCTGTTGGATGAAGTGGTTACTAACCATCAAACGCTGCACCAAAAAGTTTTGGACTTGCTCATTCGACTTTTTGAATCTCCGCAAGAAGAGTTAGACGTGTTAGTGCAATTAGAAAGGCGGAAAATGCTGCTAGATAGGATGGTGCATTTGTTAAGCAGAGGGCACGTCTTACCCGTTGTCAATTATATTAAAACCTGCTGGCATAAAGAAGATACTGATATGTCTCTTATACGATATTTCGTAACTGAGGTAATGAGGAAAGTTCTTACAATATTTTGTTGTTGAAAATAATATTGTGCTTTTGTTATGGAGGTTTTGGATATTATTGCACCTCCATATACAGCTGAATTCGTCCAACTTTTTCTTCCAATGGTAGAAATGGAAGAAATTACAGGTGGAATGCGAGGTGACAATGATAGTGATCCTGTTTCCGAATTTATAAGTGAGTTAAACTTGATATTATTTTAACCTAATTGTTTCTAATATTATTATTTTAATCTGGTGTTTTAGTACAATGTAAAACGACATTTATCAACGTTAATTAAAACCAATTTAATGAAGGTTTCTCCATTAATGTATGAAGTTGGAAGTGGCTTAAAAAAACCGTTAAAATTTGTATAAAACTTGGAACTCAATTATTAGGATTCAATGTGATGGCATTCGTCGCATTGAAAATGGCTACCGACATTGCAAAAAACTTTCTCTTCAAAATGAATACCATTATTATTGTACATACAGTTAAACTTCTTTTGGCAATACGGTACCCGGTACCGTTTTTCTGTCAAAACATTAAATTATTCTCCTGTGAAGCGATTTACGGGCCTTTAAAAATGGGCTTTGGTGGATTGTGTTTTAGCTGAAATGTGAATTAAATTTATCGGTAAATTTACGTTATAATTACATTAGTTTATTACCGGTAGTTTGTTTTTTTTTTTTTTTGTAAAAAAAAAACAACGTATGAAATGCATTCGTTATTTTAAACGCTATAAAATTGAAACTTTTTATTGGGAAGACATTACAATAACCTTTTCTAACTTATTTTATTAGATCAGTGGGCATTTCGAGGATTTAACGTGCATGTAATTTATATATGGTACATAAAAATATACGATCTTAAAAATCTACGGTAATAATTATGTAGGTATGTCATGTACAGCAATATTATTCTACTGTATCGCACCGCCTTCACGTTTTTTCACTTTCTCTAATCCAATAAACGACAAAGGGTTCAAAGCGATATGGGATTCACTTGTAGTACATGTACAGAACTCGTGAATGCTATGTCGGTGAGCGCTACCGGTAATGATCCTTTTAGCGCGCGAATTCAATAGTGCTATAGGTACAAAACGGGAAGGATGCCTTGTTTTCATTCGAGTAAATTTACTTGTTAAATTATAAATATTAAATAAGTAAGTTATCATCAAACCATGGTGATATGTTGGACGTGGTATTCCACTATTAGTCACTAGTATTTTTTAAGTGCTTCTACGTACATCATTATTGTACTAGTATGTTGGAGAACCAGGGATGATGCATTAAGAATTTAGGATAAGAACTCCATGATGACAACATACCGGTAAGTGGCAGTTTTTTCCTCACGCATAGCATAACTTTAATGAAATATACCGCAGATGATCGACGTTGAAACAGTGAAAACGAGTAGCCGACAACAATATCCAAATCACGGTGAGATAGCAAAGCTGTCGCACTTTGACAATAACCGCTAGTCCTGCACAAAACGTCTCTGATATTTTTATAATTTTGCCGCAATTTTAAACCGATGAGCAAATACCCTGAACGGTAATCTTCTTGGGTAATCTCATGTTCGATCCGTAAACAATAATTATTATTATTACCGAATATAACCCTACCGGCAAATTCCGCAATACAGTAATTAATTGCGTTTCTTCCGCCTTCTTGTTTGTAATGTGGCGCGCGTGCGAAATTTGTGGAAACTAAAAATATTATGAACATGCATGCAGCTCTCTGGATTTTAATTTATCGTTAATAATCGGGGATTGTTTAAAAATACAGTATAAATTTAAGTTTTTTTTTTTTTGCTTTTGGGAGTCAGTCATATTAAGGCGAATATTTTGCTACTACCGTAGCTTTGTAAGAAATCAGAATGATAGCCAACTTACTTTGCTGCAACGACAAACAAGTGCCAGGTTAAGGTTTTTTGAGCTTTTTTTAGGCTACAAAAATAGAATACATTTACTGTATTAGCTTTTTTTATATAAAAGTTTTTTATTAATTTTTGGCGTTTAACAATATCTCCATTGGAAAGCGCATCCATGACTGTATTGATATGGCTTTCTAACAGAATTTCAGAATTTACATCTCCAGCACACTCTCCAAAATAAACTACAGTAGGCGACTGTACAGTATTACAAT
The DNA here is from genome assembly GCA_034692225.1 of Polydesmus complanatus. NCBI lineage: Eukaryota > Metazoa > Arthropoda > Diplopoda > Polydesmida > Polydesmidae > Polydesmus > Polydesmus complanatus. The sequence continues at coordinate 18,924 of JAQGAZ010000138.1, forward strand.
TGGGAACTAGGCATTTTGTACTGTATTAAGATGATTTTCACCAGAAATAAAATTAATTACAAAATAATTACCGGTATGCCAGTAATTAAAAATGCTAGTTTATAAATTTAATTTTATGTAGTGGCTATACAGTAGTTTCGTTGACAATCCAATTTGTCCGCACGCTAATAAAAGATTTGCAGCTGAGATAATAAACTTTTAATAAATTTATTTTATTGAAAGTTACATAGGTCTGCAAGTAAAATTTAAGTAAATTTAAGTTTTGTTAAGCTCTTATTTTTATTTGACAAGATCAACATAATTTATAACTTTTCGCTTTTAACCTTTTAAAAATGATTACGGTATAGATTTATATAGTGATAATTAATTAATGTGTGCCAAAAATCAAATCAGCTAAATTAAATGAAATTAAATCGTTAAATTAACAATTAGGAGTTATTAAACACGTTTATTATGGGCAATTGCTTGAATTACTACAATTGATATCACGTAATATGAATATCATTTTTAATCAATACACTGTACAGTAAATGTTACCAAGTACAGTATATATAATATAACAGCTGTTAAAAAAATTTAATCACTATCATTATTATAATTTCTGAGCAATCGCATTGATAATTCAATTATCAAAGTAAATGCGGTTTATGAATTATAATCAAAGATAATGATTCACTGGATAATAGTTTGTTGTTTGTTCGATTTGGCCTACAATTTTCCGTTGGATGCAACTGATAGAGTGTATACAATTTTAATATTATTTATGCGGGTTTAATAGTTTTTAATAACCAAATTATATTTCATTTGTAGAAAGGTTAATAATGCATTAGCTGATCGAGATAAATCTCTCGACGATCCAAATAAATCTCTCGATGATCCAAATACACGTTCAATCGGTCAAGCGGTCGAAAAACGAGGATTAATTAAATCGGGTATAGGTGCAATTGGGGGTGCCGTTATTGGCGGCGGCGTTGGTCTCGTGTCTGGACTTGGCACTGCTCTGGGCGGGGGAGGCATGGAAGCAGGTCATCCTCCTCTAGATTATCCGCCACCAGGGCATTATCAAGATGAATACCCACCACCACCACCGCCGCCGCCGCAGTATCACCAACCATATCCTCCACAATATCAACAACCATATCCGCAACAACATCCTCAGCAATACCCTCAACAATATCCTCAGCAATACCCTCAACAATATCCTCAGCAAAACCCTCAACAACACGGTCAATACCCCCAAGGTCCTCCGCCGCCGCTGCCTCCCCCGCCACCTCCCCCTCCGCCACCACAACAGAAACCCCCGGCTAAACAGTAACCACAATCTATTCAGAGCTCATAGCCCTAACGACACTATCAGCTTCGATAGAATTGCTGGTCTGAGCAGTTTGATTACATGTTCATTAACAGTTAGTATCAGGCTATTTTTATAAAATTTTATTATTATTGTAAGATTAAAACAAACGCTTAGCATATAAATATGCCTTATAAAAGTTTTAAAGATGCTTGGATTTATTGCGTATTGATCGCTAGTTTTTAATTACTATAAGAAAAAAATAATTAGTGTATTACAATTTAAATAAAAAATTACCCATTTTAATTCACGTAATTATTAAAGAATGAAATTTTTTATTTTAAATGAGATAAAATCTGGCGTCTTGCAAGTCAAATACCGGTACTGTCGTGTTTATTAAGAGAATGATATTTATAGTACTGTAACGCAGTGCGTATTTTTTAATATTGTTAGTGTTTTTCGTGATATAGTGATAATTAATTAATGTGTGCCAAAAATCAAACCAGCTAAATTAAATGAAATTAAATTGTTAAATTAACAATTAGGAGTTATTAAACACGTTTATTATGGGCAATTGTTTGAATTACTACAATTGATATCACGTAATATGAATATCATTTTTAATTAATGCACTGTACAGTAAATGTTACCAAGTACAGTATATATAATATAACAGCTGTTAATAAAATTTAATCACTATCATTATTATAATTTCTGAGCAATCGCATTGATAATTCAATTATCAAAGTAAATGCGGTTTATGAATTATAATCAAAGATAATGATTCACTGGATAATAGTTTGTTGTTTGTTCGATTTGGCCTACAATTTTCCGTTGGATGCAACTGATAGAGTGTATACAATTTTAATATTATTTATGCGGGTTTAATAGTTTTTAATAACCAAATTATATTTCATTTGTAGAAAGGTTAATAATGCATTAGCTGATCGAGATAAATCTCTCGACGATCCAAATAAATCTCTCGATGATCCAAATACACGTTCAATCGGTCAAGTGGCCGAAAAACGAGGATTAATTAAATCGGGTATAGGCGCAGTTGGGGGTGCCGTTATTGGCGGCGGCGTTGGTCTCGCTTCTGGACTTGGCACTGCTCTGGGCGGGGGAGGCATGGAAGCAGGTCATCCTCCTCCAGATTATCCGCCACCACCCGGCTAAACAGTAGCCACAATCCATTCAGAGCTCATAGCCCTAGGTTTTAAAGATGTTTGAATTTATTGCGCTTTGATCGCTAGTTTTTAATTACTGTAAGAAAAGAATAAGTAGTGTACATGTATTACAATTTAAATAAAAAAAAATTACTCATTCTACTACACGTAATTATTAAAGGATGAAATTTTTTATTTTAAATGAGATAAAATCTGGCGTGTTGCAAGTCAAATACCGGTACTGTCGTGTTTATTAAGAGAATGATATTTGTAGTACACGCAGGGCGTATTTTTTAATATTGTAAGTGTTTTTCGCTGAAAAAATAGACACAACAGCAAAGTTCCATTTAAAATAAAAATTTATTCTTTATTGTCGTTAAAATTAAAATACTGTACTACCAATCATATAAAATTTATATTTAAGATTTATTTTTAAAATTTAGGAATAAAATTCAAAGTTTTGAAAATCAAATAGCGAATAGGCTAATCATGATAGAATTTATTTAAATAAGTACGCAGCGTGTCCGTCACTCGAAGTGGGTAGTCTATTGGCAAATTAATATTGGTAACAGAATTGGTACTTAAAGCTTAGTTGTTAAAAAAATGGTTAAAACTAATAATTATCAATTGTTCCTGTTTGAGGTAAAAAATACAATAACTTTTATATTAAATTATTTTTAAACATAATTATTAAAAATCTATTTCTTTAAAAATGTAACGTTTACAGTAGGTTACAGCTGTCATAATCTGAGTTGCTTTTGCAGTGTTTTTTTTTTTTTTGTGTTTTTTCTCACATTTTTTTTTACCGAAAATGGCACATAAATCAGGTTCAATAATGGTCAACATTGATAATTAATGAAATATATTTTGAATATTATTTTCTCAAGAAAACTTTTAATTTTATGCAGTGTTTCATTAATATGAGTTTTTTCATAGTTAGAGGAGGTGGCGGTTTTACTGCACCTAAATTCATATTTATCTAAATTTAAAGCATTGTTAACCAAATTTAAAAAAAAAACACTGAAGGTATCGAAAATACGTGTAATTAGGAATGCGGAAGTAAATACGATGCTTTCATTGTAAATAATGATTTTGTATAAATAGCAGATGTAAGGAAACTAAATATTTATTTTTAAATAAATTATTTAATGAGCACAATGAAATATCAATTTTTTCATGGAATTATATTGGTAATATTAATCAACTTTGAAATTTGCAAAGTTGGAAGCATCAATCAAAATACGTAAGTTTTGAATCAATTAAAATAAGCAAAATACAAATATCATATGACTTGTATTGTAATAATTATTTAATTTAGCAATTTAAGGTCATTAAGTGAGATTTTAAAGATTAGACTTTTGCGACGTTCAGGTGATAATAATAATTTTTTAATAATTATCATTTTCAACAAAAAGTTAAATTACGTGTTTCGATTATTTATTTTTGAAGTTGGTTTGGCATCTGATAAGGACACAAATCCAAAGCAGCTCGAATTGCGGCATTTTTATATTGGTCGTCATCATGATCATCATTATTATTACCCTCCCCCACCGCCGCCGTATTATCCTCCTCCACCCCCTCTACCAGTTCCTCCACCGGCCCCAGCTCAATCTTCTGCACAAAATGTGAAGCAAATTGTAAAAATTAATCAAGGTGGTGCTCAAGATAGAGATAGCCAGTCTGCTTCGAATTCAAGCTCAAATACAAATTCAGATTCAAATTCAAATACAAATTCAAATTCAAATGCTCCACAAAATCCCACTCCAAATCAGCCGCAGCAAAATCCCTCATTACCAAATCAGCCGCAGCAATATCCCTCTCCAAATCAGCCGCAGCAAAATTCCTCTCCAAATCAGCCGCAGCAAAATTCCCCTCTAAATCAGCCACAACAAAATCCCACTCCAAATCAGCCGCAACAATATCCCTCTTCTAATCAACTACCACAATACCGGTATCCCACTCCTAATCAACAACCACAGTACCCCTATCCTTATCAACCACAACAACACCCTTATTTCAATCAACCGCGGCCATTCTAATTTGCTTCTCATCAAATAATTTGAATTTATTATTACCGAAAAGTAATAATTATGCATATACATGTATATATTGACAAATATCAGTAAAATTTTTTAAAATTTTATTTTAAAATTTTTAATAAACAGTATTACATAATGTATTATTGACAAGCAAATTGAAGCAAAACAATTGTATTTTATGACCGTTAACCCAAAAAAACATTTTAAGCTTACAATAATTAGAAATAATACAGTATTGTTTATAATAATACAAAAAGAAATTATTATAAATATATATTAATAAAAAATACAGCTAATACTATTTAACAATTATTATTATGAATATGCTGCTTAATTTTGAATTTTCAAAAACGGCAATTGAGGGTTGCATCAATTGCTTTATGATTTTTAACCTAATATACTGCAGAACTAACTTAGGTGCAGTAGGTCCATAATATTATTTTTTTTTTTTTGTGGTTATGCGTTGCTTATAATAATATTTTATCGAATTTTGTTATAGAATACAATTTTTTTTTTTATATTATTTATACTGGTACAATTGAATTTTTTAAGCGACAGTTTGCGTATAACTTTTTTGATTTATATTTTCTAGTTAATATATTTAATTTGTAACAGAGGAATAAGGATTAGCGATAAGATTATGATAGTAAAAATTTGGCTGGTTGAGAAGGATTACATGTAGTTTGAATAGAATTGAAAAAATTATTGGATTGGTAATTTGGAACATGTTTATTTGCATCACTTTGTCCAAGTATTATGATTGTTATTATTTATGTTTGCAGGATTAATTGCATTGTTTGGGTTATATTGCTGAAAGGGGATATTTGTTTGCGTATTTGGGTTTGAATCGAAAGGTGGTCTATTGCCAGGCCAAGGGGGGTTATTATTGTTTGTAATATATGTTGGAAAACCAGCATTGTTGCCTGTTCCGTGATTAAAATGATTGTTTTGAAGTGTGTTGTCATTTTTATTATGACCGATTCCATTGGCCAAAACGTTAGGATTATGATAATTATTATTATTAGGATTGTTATTATTGGGTATTTGTGGATTATTATAATTGGGTATATGTGGGTTATTATTATTAGCTGCCCATTGGTTCGGATTATTATTGCTGTGCTGCATTAAATAGCTTGGATTTTGAACATTTGGATTTTGCTGTTGCATTGGGTATTGGTTGTTAAAATTCAATTCATGCGGTAGATAATTTGGAAGTGGGGGATTAAAGTTATAATTTGGATAAGGAGCGAGATAATTTGGATTAACTGGTTGATAACCTGTACCCATATTTTGGTTGAATTGTGGGTATTGGCCATGATTGATACCATTAGAATGATAAACGTTTGGATTACTAGGGTAATAATTTTGATACGTGGACGCAGGATGTATTGAATTGCCTGGTTGAAAATTACGGATTTGGTTACTATTTATAATGCCATTGTTTATATAAGGGGGATAATTTCGATGGTGAAAATTAACTGGTTGGTAGCTTGTGTCTGGGTTATTGTTGATGTTATTATTCCATGGGTTTTGGCCATTATAGGTAGTACTGGGAGAATGACTTACATTATTGATTGGCGGATTAAAATTAGAATTTTGAACGTGATTAGGATAATTTGAATTAACTGGTTGATAACTTGCGCTTGGGTTATTTGAGTTATTATTCCATTGGTGTTGACCATTATTAATTGGCGGATTAAAATTAGAAACATTTTGGGCATGATTAGGGTAATTTGAGTTAACTGGCTGATAACTTGCCCCTGGGTTATTTGAATTATTATTCCATTGGTTTTGACCATTATTAATTGGCGGATTAAAATTAGAAACATTTTGGGCATGATTAGGGTAATTTGAGTTAACTGGCTGATAACTTGCGCCTAGGTTATTTGAATTATTATTCCATTGGTGTTGACCATTATTAATTGGCTGATTAGAATTAAGAACATTTTGAGCGTGATTAGGATAATTTGAATTTACTGGCTGATAACTTGCGCTTGGGTTATTTGAGTTATTATTCCATTGGTGTTGACCATTATTAATTGGCTGATTAGAATTAGTAAAATTTTGGGCATGATTAGGGTAATTTGAGTTGACTGGATGATGACTTGCGCCAGTGTTGTTGTAAATGTAATTCGAGTTTGGTTTAATTGTGTTAATCCCATTCCATTGATTATTGATATTACTAGGAGGATAAGTTACATTATTAATTGGTTGATTAAAGTTAGAAGTTTGATAGGAATGCTGAGGATTAGGATTATTTTGATTCAAATGTTGGTTCACAGCAGGTTGATGTCTTAAGCTTGAGTTATCGGCATTTGTAAGTAAATTTGTTGGATTGTTAGAATTATTATTATAAATGGGATTTTCGTTTGTTTGATAATTATTGGAATTTTGATACTGATTTAAATTGCCGTTGGCAATATTTGTCTGATACGTTGGTACTGGCGTATTATTCTGTAAATTGCTAGGATAATAATTATTATGATTATTATTATAACTGTTTGCATTATAAGCAAGATTACTTTCATTAAAACTAGGTACTCTTGGTTGTTGAATTGAAACATTATTGAGCGCATTATTTTGTCCATATGTTACCGGATTATTTGACGAAAAATTTTGCTGCTGAGTATTGAAATTTTCATTAAATTGGGGTGGATTGAGGTTGGAATTATGTTGCTGAGGTGGACTATTGTTGTTTATAGGCCTACTCGTATTATCAACGAAATTGCTCACTGGTTGACCGCTAATATTGTCTGGTTGATGATTATTAGTAGGTTTATCACTGTTGGAAACGATTGGTTTTTCTATCAAATGATTATCACAATTATCGTTTGGTAAGCTTCCACTTCGCCGTGAGTGAGGTCGATGGGAAACAGCGAAAGGATTGTTGGGTGTTTCAGTTGTTAGAATTATTGTTGGGTTATTTTCCTCAGCAAATGGTTGTGGACTGGTTAACTCATTAATTTCTGTAGTCTTTCTCTTTTTTATTATTAGCTTAATTTTTACAATTTGGTGAATGATTTGTTGAGGCGGTTGCGCTGTTGGTGGTTGTTGATAATAACCCCGAGGATAATTATTATAATTATATGAATTTCTTCCTGGATAAAAATTATTAATAGGGCGCCTATTACGTTTTTGCAAAACATTAGATCCCTTGGCATTTAGTTCGTTAGTGCTAGCCATTGTTACATTATCTGTAACACAAACAATAATTGGAGTATTACTTATTTTTTAAGTAAAAAAATTAATTTACTTAAATTTATGATACCTTATTAATTTTCTTAAAAACTATCAAAATTGTAATTTTACCTGATTGCTGAGTGTTAATTTGATTTTTATTAAAAACTGTTCGCGGAGTTAATAAATTCATTCTAAAAAAAGAAGAGAAAAAAAAAGTTATTCGGCATTTGACTGATTTATATGAGTGTTTCACAATTACAATTTTAATTCAGTTCCATAAACACTATTAAAAGTTAATAAAGCACAAATAAAAAATGAAATTAATAAACTTGAAGTCATGTTATTATTATTATTTTGAAACTGATTTTTTTTATTTTATATATTTTGGAATAATTCATTGCATATCTAGTGCCGAGTAATACATTAAAGCGAAAGATCAATTGCAAAATATCTAAAACAATAGTTTAGATAGTTGAATTTCAATACGAATTACGTAGTTAAATCAAAACTAAATAAGTTGATTGCACACAATTTACTGTTGAACAGTGATTTTATTAATAAAGTGTGACTCTTAATAAAGTCCTTTTGGATGAAAATGATTCTTAAAAAGTTAGAAATTTATCTCTCACTATCCATTTTAATTACATAGTTGCATTCATAAATTGGCTTATTCGACTTAAAATAACTTTTATTTCTGTTGAGTTTATTTTCATTTAAATGTAATGCAATTAGAGTTATGTTACTCGTAATTTAAATAACTACATGCATACAGGCTATTATAGCGTGGGTGGGGGGAGGGGGGTGGCAAATGGGCTGCTGTGCGTGGGCCTTACGATCTGAGATGTCCACAATCTTAAAGGGCCTTACATTTCGGGTTTAAAAAAGGATAAATTTGTCTACTTTCTAAAATAATTTTGTTACAAATTCTCATATCTTAGACTGCAATTTAAAGGTAGAGGGGAGGGGAGCGGAAAGACGTTATAAAAATTGGCTACGCATTTTCTCTGAAAGGCCTTGCAATGCAAATTGGCAAAGGTGAAACAAATTATTTCTTTATCAAACTTTGAGGTTGATTTAAATTACAGGTGTTGGATTTTTCATAATTACGTCTAAAGCAATCAATGCGTGTAAAATAAATATGAGCAAAAATTACCATTACTGTATTTCAAAATCGGCATATAGAACGCAGGATCAAATAATTTTAATAAATGCCATTGAAATTTAAAACATTTTCATGAAACAAATTTAAGCATTAAAGCAAATCATTATTAAAGTTTGAAAATTAAGAAAAAAAATTATTTAAGTACGGTATACAATCGGTAATACTTGTAGTACCTATTTAAATATACAGTGAGAGATGTACATACTTTATTTATTTTCAATATTGTTAATCGTGAGTAATGAGTATTATGGTATTAAACAAGCTACCGCTGATGGTAAAAACATTTTAAAAAACAAATGTACCAATGTTATTTGCAATAATTAATATTTTTTTAAATAATATTATAGAAAAACCAAAAGCAAATAATGTGAAACTTCGTTCGCCTATGCAAGGTCTAGCTTTAGGAGCCGCTATTGGGGCGGTGAAAGGAGCAGAAGTTGGATCTGGACGCAACCTCGATGTGCCAATCTATGGTCAACTTGGCCATCCTGCTCCTCGACCTGCTCGCTACCCTCCTCCTCCCCCGCCTCGGCCATACCCTCCCTATCCTCCTCGTCAGCCGTACCCTCCTTATAAATAGATACTTCATAGCAGTAGTATTCGAGTGGCAAAAGCTATAAGACTATATCACTTCCGGCCAATTTTTCGAAATTAATTAAAATTTAGCCAATAAAAATGGGATATTTTTTTTGTTAATTAAATTACCTTTCAGTGTGCCGACAGACACTGCAGTGGTTCTTTAAAGCGTTATCGCAAATATTCAGATATACATACTGTATCATTATTTACCAGTAGTTAGTTATTTTGATAGTTTGTTTCACACCTTCGACCATGCACCTTTATGCCGTCGAAGTATGGTCGAAGTTTTAAACTAACTACATGTACAATAATTATTATATATACATGTACAGTTTATTAATTGGTTTAATAATATTTAGTTCAGTAGCAGGCCTGACAGTAGGCATAATTATATAAAAGTAAATCTGGCGTTGAGCAGAACAAGTACAGTAGATTTCTTATTTTCTTATTTGGTTAAAATTTGCTACTTATTTTTACACTGGTGTAAATGATAAATGAATAAATAAATTCCAAAAATTGAAACTCTGATGACTTAAAAATTGGACTTACGCATAAGAAGGAAGGAAAACTTCAAAATTTCTAATAGTAAACTACCAGTATTATTCTAAATAAAATTTTAAAAATGAAACGACAAAAAATGACACAATAATTATTGTTTGGCGGTATTTCAATAAATACTGTACTGTATTTACTATTGTAATAATTATACTATTGTTAACATATGGTAATATTATTATTTAATACTAACGGGACTTATCCGGCGCATACTTAATTGGTGTTTAAAAACTAAATATTTTAATGAAATAAATAAATAACTTTTTAAAGCTATTTATTTACATTCATATTTCTTTGCTGGAAAACAGTAAATTTGCAATTAATAATATTTTCAAAACAAAATCGATATATTTTTTAATAAATTTTAATATAATAGTAGAACATAATACTGTAATTATAAAATGATAATATATTTTTATTGAAAATACCCACACTGCATTTTTTAGCTGGGGGTTTCCTTCATGGCAAATGAAATTGCGAAATAAAAATAAAATATTTTTAATGGAATACTGTAAATTATTGTATATTTATTATTTAAAAAAAAAAATTTATTTGGTAATAATGATATTTAAAGGCGAAAAAAAATGCATAAATAACAGTATAAAAAGTTTAAGGCAAACAAACTAGAAAATGCACCTCAAAATTTTGATATTATTTTGCATAATTCAATATGTTTCTGGTTCTCAAGAAGATGGCCACATTGTCGAAGAACCGTAAGTGAAAGGCTGAAATAATATATAATACAGTACCGTATATGAAAATTAATTTACCGTAATTGTTATTAAAAATAATTATTTTTGTTTTATTTTAAAATTAAAACCAATAATCACGCAGACAACAAACTAGACATTGGCCAATAAAGGCCGTTTATAAACGAGATGTTACAGGTGTACCTGCGCCGGCGCAAGGTTTAATTAATTTTATTTTTGAATGGCAATAAAATAATGGTAAACATTATTTTTAGGTAATGTTCAAGGGAATCAAGATGATGTGAAAACGCGTCATTTCTATGGGCATCATCATGGACATCATGGGCATCATGGTGGACATTCAGGTGACAGTCATTACTGGTAGCCTACATGTAGTATAGTATTACTGTATGTGTAAACAATATGAATATAATTTAAACAATAAAATTATACTTTGTGCTAAATAATACGGAGTAATTAAATTATAATTTACTGATAATAGGCCTACATTACAAAAATAAAACCGATTAAACCAAACAAACATTTAAAACAATAATTAAAATATTTAAATGGCTAAAATTACTAGCAAAATAAATGAAGAGGGAAGAGATTTTTGGCTTTTGGCGAAATATATTTATTAGCAAATACATGTACTGAAAAGAATTTTTTTTTTAATTTACTACAGTATATTAATTTTTATATCAAAAAATGAAATAGCATTGCATCGATCATCATCATTATATTGTAATAAATTTGGTAAAATCAGTTTTTTTGTTGTTTTTTTCCTTTATATTTTTGCACAATTTCTTATACCGGCAATAATGCAATTTCTGCTACAGTATTAAATTTTATAAGTTGGTTTGCAACTTTTTAATATAATTACTTTTAATTACGGAGTATATTTTATTAAATACAGTAATTATAATTATTCCGAACTACCGGTACTGTAAAAGTAGCCTAATATATTATAGCATAGGTTGCTTCGCAGATATTTATTGAATAAAATCATTATTATGATTTCATTTTTTTAAAAAATTATTTTACCAGAAGCACATGGTAAAAAAATAGTGCAGGCCAAGTTATCGCGAAATACGTTATACTGAATTATTCGTTATATCGAACTTTTTTTTGCTGTATTGAATAATTTATTTTACAACGGTTCTGTGGTAGCGTTTTTATACTCTGTTAGCAGCTAAATTTTTTTTTAGCCTGGCGCTTCATAGTTACGTTGCGCTCGGAAGGAGCATGCAAAAAGCTCAGTTTGCAATTGATTTTTTTTTTTCCTCTCCAGAATTTGGCATGCCATACTATTGAATTTTCATTCAGAAAATTGAAGGAAGATAAAGGAATGGGTGGAAGTGATGTGTGTTGGTGGTGTAGGTGGTGGCACTTGAAAAAGTCCAATTAGTAATTGAAAACATAATCAGCTTTTAAACCTGAGTAATTATCGGTCGGTATGCATATAGGAAAAATGGCTTCACCAAAATTTTCAAAGAAAAAGTTTACGGGTAAAAAATCCCGTCGTTTTGGTGATTGTCATGCAACTACACTCAACATGGAGTTATCTCAAGTGAGTAATGTCACTAATGTATTGAAATGCGCATTAATTATGTATGCCTATTTATATCACAATTATTATTGTTTTGCGACACAAAATATTTTACAGTCTCAGGTTTTGGAAACTGTGAAAAACGATCGAATTATTCAAACTCAACCGGACGAAGATAGGAGACGGAGAACGATCATTCTGGAGCGCAAGAATAAATCTTTTGGCTTCACGTTACAAAGTTACGGAATTCATTATAAAAAACAAGATGAATTTGAAGTGATAACCTACGTCGATTACATCGAATGCGATGGACCCGCGTACAGAGCAGGAATGAGAACAGGTGATATTCGCTTACACTGTACATGTAATTCCATTTTGACTAAAAAGACCTGCGTTTATATTAATATTTGATAATGCTAAAGGTGATGTTATTCTATCAATCAATGGACACGATATGGAAAATATAGACCACAAATCTTTGGTTTCGTATATTAAAACGTGTGATAATAGGATGAGGATGGTGGTTCTTTTTGAAAATTGCGTGCATAAAGTCGAATTGCACATGAAATATTTAAAATTACAGGTAAAGTCATGTAAATGAAAGGTATCAATTAAAAATGTAGATACTTTTTAAAGGACTAAGATATGATTAATATTATTATAGTGTTGTCTCAGTATTAAATTAATTTAATTGTTTTATAGCGAAAGTTAGAAGATAAAGTGTTAGAAATGGATAGTTTGTGCAAACGAGAACGGGAATTACTCTTAGGTTTGATTTTCAATTACATTCTAATGTTATGGATGAAATTAAAAAGATTTTTAATAATGTGATTTAGCTTATCGCGAGCGAGGTATACACCTGTGTAATTCCGACGGTTGCGCCCTTCCTACCAGTCCCTGCAGTGTCTGTTCCTGCGCTAGTTCCGATACATCAACGACAGGTTTTGGAACTTGCAGCAGCGCAGATAATGCAGTGAGCTATTCGAGTGTCACTACAAGCACAACCGAGCTTCCATGGGATTTAACTTCCAGCACATGCACAATGACTAATTCCTATCAATCTGATAGCGGCATTAAAAGTACCCTAACTAATAGTAGTAGTGGACATTCGACTTTACGTAATGATTGCGAGTATTGGATCGACGAAGCAACAGCATCGAACAGCAGCACTCCGAACAAACGGCATTCATCGTGGGATTGTTTAGCTTTAACATGTCACAAATCTACAGACACGCTTCTGGCTAAACGCGATGAGTCTTTTACTAAATTATCTGATCTAACTTTGTCTGATTCTAGTCTACCTAGTCAAGAATGGCCTATTGAGAATAGCGCTTTAGAAAAAGCTGAAATCGATGAAGAACCAGATGTTACGCATTTGTAAGTGAGAAAACGAAAAGATAACGATGATTTTTACAGTATTTTCAATCATATTCCTATACTTAATGTGATGTGATTCTTTCAATTTAACGTTTATACAGTTTATTTATTTTGTTTTTGAAGAATTAGGTTGACATTTCAAACTAAATTGTGATTCTTTTAAATTTAATTTTTTTATCTGATTATTACTTAATAATGAATAATCGTTTAACGTAGGAAAATTTCTAATGACTTTTCAAGATTTTATTTTTTAATCTACCGGTATTAATAGGGAAATTGAGAAACAGTATTACCCTTTCAAGATTATGGATGAAATTAGTAATTATTATTTAATGTGTTATATTTGATTATTATTTTGCGTTATGTTTTTAAATTATTAACTCGAAAATGAATTTTTTTCTTGTTTCTCTTTTTTTTTAATTGAAGCCACAGGAAAAGGAACTTGTTATCGATACTGAAAAAAAAGTTGATCGTTTTTTTTAAGAACGCTGACTTTTAAGTAATTTAATGAGCTTAAAAAATTTCTAATTAAAACAAAATTTATTTTATTGAGAAACAAAGTTATTAAAAATTTTGAAATAAGTTAGTGCCCTTGTTGAAATATATCTTTTTGTCTTGCAATTGAACTTTAAATTTTTTAATCAAAATGCTTAAAAATATTAGGATAATTTTTTTATTTAATTGTAAAATGTTTTTTTTTAATCAAAGATCTTAGAGGGTGTTTCTTTTTCTGTGGTGTTTCAAAAAATTAAATGCTTGCAATTGGGTTTAGCGAAAAAATTTCTTCTGGAAGACGTATTAATTACTAGTCATTTTTTTCCCACTTTAATTTGGGTAAAAGGACGATTTTAAGAAAACTATACACGTATTTTAATGGAACTTGTAGTGATCACTGTTTGTATACCATTTATAATGAAGGAAAACGAATCGGGATAAAACTGGATAATTATCACGCTTTATTTTGTTACTTTTTCTATTTCTCTAAACTTAACTATTTTGCATGCATTCCATTCAATCTTAGTAATACACTACTGTAGATTTTTAAATAATTATACGAATACGACACACATCATCATTTTTCAAGCATTATAGTGTAATCAATTTTAATATATAATATGATATGGTGTATTTCTTAATCAGTTTTTTATAATTTGGAGGCCTTAATATTTGGACTTCCAGTTTGTAACTAAACACGTATAACTAAAAAAAAATATTTAGATTGACTCAAATGCAGTATTATTATTTTGATCGTGGTATTTTTAAAGAAACTTGTACAAAATTGTATATTTTTTAATAGCAATATTTTCATGTTACTTTTTTTTTGTGATTTGTTTTGTGTACATATTTTATTTAATAGGCAGTAATGTTGTGGTTCTCAACATTGTTACTTACCTTGAAGAATAGTTAAAATTTTTTTCTGGCAATATTTTTGAGAGAATATTTTAATTGTCAACGCGTAGAATTATGTAATGGATTTTTTTATATACAGTATATCATTATATTAATGTAGTCTACTAATAAACTCATTTTTTAATAACTAAAATTAATGGATATTGAAACGTTTAGATTAGATAAAACTTTATTTATAATAATTATTTTTATTTTTAGATAGATCCAAAATTTCTCTGTACAATTAACCAAAATCTCGATACATTCTTTGAGAACCACTACAGGTTTTTAAAATATTATTACCAGCATTATGAATTACTAATTTAAAAACTGAGTTGTTACAATTAAAATTATATCTTCGCTTTTTATTGTTATATTTTGTTATGTAAATTAATTTCTTTTTTCATAAATGGCTGCGTTTTTGTAATAAAAATATTCTATGGTCAAATAACAAACAAATAGATTTTACTTTGTCATACAAAATTCTTTTTATTCTACTTTTTTGAAAGTTATTAACTTGGGAGCGTTAATACATTGTTTTAACGCTTACAGTTTCTAATAATGACTTAGATTTTAGAAAATGCAATATTGTTAATTAAATTGAAGAAATGTAAACTAATTTCTTAATTTTCAGCTTCCAAAACAGATTTGGAAACAATTTTATAATGTATCAAATTATTTTATTTACATTATTTGCAACAATAACATAGTTGCTTAAATTAAAAAAAAACTTACCGTACTCGATGAATGAATGAAAATAAAAATGCATATATTAAGATAAAACTTAATATACATAATATGAAAACCTAATGACATCATTTTACTAATTTGATGAAACATTTCAAATAGAGCATTTATTATGGGCAGAGATAAAATTCAAGGCATTTGACTTTGATTTTAACATTTAAAATGGCAATTAGTCAAAAACTTGAAATTTTTTTTCAAAAATACTCGTAAAATTTTAAAAATATTTTTTAAATATCTTTGCTATTTTTATAAAACATCTCAACAGCCTTATCTTCGTGTTGGCATGTAAATAAAACTTTGCGAAATTTATCCAATAAAGCTAAAATATGAGATCGTCGTACATTCTCATTGTACATTATTTCTTCTAAGTGATGCTGACCGCGAAAATATTTGCACAACCTAAAAAAAACAATAATTTAATAAATAGAATTCTTTAAAGATACAGCTTTAGATAACCAACCTGGAAAATAATATCAAATCTTCAGCATTCTGAGATGAAGGAATTTTTAAAATATTTTCCTTTTCTACCGGACTAAGACTGACAGGCAAAGTGTCTTGCAATCTTTCATCTTTTAATATACCACTATCTGAATTATTATTACAAAAACTCAGTTGATCTTCATTGTTTATGGAGCTTGCGTCTGTATCATTTTTAATTTTTGCACTGGAATTATCTTCCTGAAGTGTTTGATGATGGAAATGAAACTGGCGTACCCTTTTACTATAATGCATTGTTGAGCTTACATTGCCTTCTGGAGTTGAAATGAGATAAATGTAAGTGTGTAACTGCATTAGAATACGGTGCTGTAGCATCCAAACAACCATTTGCAATTGCTGCATCTACATTAAAATTATCAATTTTAATGTTTTAATAAAAATTCAGTTAATTCAAAAACCCAATAACATCAAGATTTTTCCACCATTATTTGTTTAAAAAAATTAGTAATTACTGCATTAATCATGAAAATAATTTAAAAAATCATCGATTTTAAAGGGTTCTCGATTATAACTGAGTTGTAGAAATGTTGCTAATGAAAATTACTTGCTGCGATTGTGGAATCATTGGATCACGCGTTAGAGAAATCGGAAAAGAATATTCGGACATGACAGCAAGTAATGAGGATTCTGGAAATTTTTCAGTAAATTTATCCACCAATGCTGAAGATCTTTAAAAAAAAATTAGTCATTTAATCAGTACGTCCAAAATAGTGATATAAAAATAGTCATACAGGCTGGTATTTGTATTGGGCGACAAAGCGTAGACATTGGTTTCACAAAGCGGATAAATGATAGTTGCTTTAGCCCAATAAACTAGATGACTAACCAAGTCAATCACGTGTTGCAACGGTAAATCAGCATCAGCTGACAACTGTTGAATACTCTTTAAAGGGCTCGTCACTCTAATTAATCTATCTAACGTAGGAGAAGCGTCCGGATTAAGGGATTGCCTAAGTTCTTTTTCATCTACTAAAAGCAGCATGGCGTGATAAGGTCTAAATTATACATAAAATTATTTACAATATTCGCTAATAAATAAAATGTTAACCTACTTTAAAGCTGCGAAGCATTTTTGCAATGTCTCAGGTTCAATTACAACAGATTTATGAAGAACACTGTGAACTCGTTGTGGAAGACAAAAACTAACTTCAACCCAGTTGTTCATAAATAAGTTGACAATTCCAGTATTACACAAGCTATTAAGACTCAATTACTATTACTCATATACAAAATTACACCTTTATATCATTTTATTTACCTTTCATAAACCATTTTTATCTCTTGAGCTAATAAACTCTGTGGGAGAATGCTGCCGAAAATTGGTTGATTTTGTTCTACGCAAAAATGTTGTTATAAAAACAAAATTTAATAACGAATAGTTTCATAATATCTTACCAGCAGTTTCATCGTGGAAACCTTGCATTATTTTTGCTTCTTTACTTAAATAGCCACATCGTCTTTCTTCGTGTCTTAAGGCTGCTCCTAATCGCTGGCTCAAATCATGATAACAGTTTACAACTGAATGACTAGCATCCGCCTAAAAATTAACTTATTAATTAAGTTTAAAACTTACAATAAAAATAACAAATACCCTAAGTGCAAAGACGATATTAAATAGCAAGATACTGGAGACATGGAGTTTGGGAGAAACGCAATTAGATGTTTGAAGAGAAGTTGGGTGTCCAACAAACCGAACGTCATTCACTTTCAATTCAAATTTTCTTCCACAAAGTTTGGATTTAACAGCAAATAAATTCGACAAAACCTTGTCCGAATAACCCACTAAACGGCCATTCTCAATGTTGGACAAAGACACCGTTGGACTGCAAAATAATAAAACTATCATAAGTAAAAACGTAGCTGCGGCTGTTAAAACTTTTAAATTATTCTTTACATGAACATAGGTGAAAGATCATCTGGTTTTGCGGGAGCCTGGTAGTAACGTTTCCGGACATTTTCTAAACACAAAATTCAAATTAATTCGCATGGCTATAACAACATACGTAATAAAATTTCATACCGTTTTCAACTGTTGATGTTACTTTCGGAATATCTTCATCGAAAGGATACAAAAATAACAATTTATCCCCTTTACTGCCGTTTTGCACAAGAATTATACTTAAAGGACTCATAACATTCATTTCCTTAGCTTTATCATTAAACGAAATTTTATAACCGCTATGATTAATTTCATACCTAAAATATAATCGCAATATTCATCGTAGCTATAAATTCATATCTACAAACTTTTAAAATGAAGAGAGAAATAAAACTAAATGATTAAAATAATTATTATTAATTCTAACGGCACACGAATTTGGCGATAAATATTTCATCAGCTGTTTATAAGTTTTCTCTCAAACGGCCACTAGATGGCGCTGGGTTTATTACTCCCGGGAGCGTTTAACAAGCGCTAATAGGCGCTCATTCGCGCTCACTTGATATCACCGCTAAGTTACGTATTTCATTTACAAGGAGATTTGGTGAGCGCTCCAGTTAGCGTGTGTTTCTCCCTCCTTCGTCATGTAACTCTTTTTGTTCGGTTAATGGTCTCGCGTAAATAGAAAAATCCGGGGTAAAAAAAGTGAAAGGAATCAGTCTACATTTTACTCCGTCTATAAAAATTTATTTTTTTTTTTAAAAAAAAAAAGGTGTACGCGCTTACGTTGAACTAAATGGATAAATAATTATTTAACTCGTACATAATTTTCTTCGATAATATTTTCGCGGTAATTTGTGTATTCGAGAAGACCGAAGAAAAATCGCGCGGAAAGGGAAAGAGAGAGAGGAGGATATCGATTGAATTGTTTTGTTAAGGTGAGTTGGTCATGTTTGTTAAAAAGAGGGAAATTCGAGAAAAATGATGTGGGGTAGAGACTTAAGACAGCAATCTTGCTTTGAAAATGGCGACTACTATTAGAGTTTGTTGTGCGCCTCCTCACGCATTTATTTCAACCCCGTGTTTATACACGTTATTATTTTATTTTATTTTTTTTGCGGGAAGAAGAAAAGTGGCGAGGTGATGCGAACAAGTAGGGCCTATTGAATAGCGTGGTAATCATTTAGCGCAGAGGTCATCACCGTCTACACACATACGATATGTGTGTGCACTGTGCAGTGAAATCACGTAACAGGTTTTCTATGCTAATTACTCTCTCGTCACAGCAAATTTCTCCCAGCGTTGCAAAAACTTCTGCTTTACATTTTTTGATTATTTTTTTTTTTTTCTATTTCAGTTTTTATTTTTTTAAAATAAATTTTATTTTTATTTGTAGAAGTGTAAGATGTAATAATTGATGGCGATGAGCTTTTCAGGTTTTTCAAGCAGGTAGATGGAGTAGGAGATAGAAGACGGTACATGTGCCGGGTGACATTTGTTTAGGCAAAACGTCTGCGCTTGGCTTCATCTCTCAACGACTAGTGTTTACAGAAATAGAAACCGCAAAAAGTTTATCCAAATAAATACATTTCCTTCTTCTTCTTCTTTTTCTCTATTTCTCTTTTTTCTTCTTCTTATAGGTTGGTGTGGGAGGTGAATTCGGGGTACAACGTCCCCATCCATTTGCTATTCTGTTGAATGTTAAATTTGGCTGTTGTACATTGACTTTGAACATGCTGTACACAATTTGATACACATAATATTATATTTGAAAAAGAGGAATTTTGAATGTTCTATTCAAATCGTCTATTTGCATTGCAAAAAAATTTTATATACTGTATTGTATAGGACTATAATACACAGTACTGCTTCCCATTAGTAGAGTATTAAATTTGTGTTTTTTTTTATATATAAAAAAAATATATATATTAACTTTTAGCTTGTATTGTTGCTTGCTCTGCAATTTATTTGTTAGTATTGTTAACCTTGTAATTTAGGTTTACGATGTTATCTGGTGAATAGGAGTTTTTTTTTTTTTTTGGAATTTCCTTATACCGCACAGTATTTTGTTAAATCAATACTGTAGTTTGTTCTTTTTACTCCTTTTTGTACGGTATTTACGACGAAGGAAAGATTAAGGGAGATAAGAGTATGAATCTCGTATAAAGCCTCGAATTTTTACAGCATTTATAAGAAGTGAATTTTAAATACGCGTTATAAACACAGTTTTTTTTTTTTTTTTTGCGGATCAAGTACAGTAATTATTGAGAGTGTGCATATTCTGATGTAGAATGTATAAAACATAGAAAATCAAAATACACGTACTGTGTATGAAGAGAAGTGGTTTTCGTGAATGAATTAAATTTCCACAAATTAAGATTTTGTAAAATACATGTGCAATGTATCTGTTTTTAAGACGAAACTTTAAATTTTTAAATGTTAGGATTCTTGTTTTTTTTTTATAAGGAAATGATGATGATGATATTTGCTGCAATACTGCAGCCAAACCTCGATTTGCATCTGTTCACTTCCCAATTTTCCGAAGGTACTTTTCTAGCATAAATACAAGAAGTATCTTGGAGATTGCATTACCGTAAAATATTGCCGGTTTTTTTTTCTTCTCTTTAATAAGAAATACCGGATGTCCGACAGAATTCTTGCCAATTTTAGTTTCTTATAAAAAATAATCCAACAAGTGTAAAGATTCCAATTTTTGTACCATTTATAGAGAAATGTAAAAAAAATTTAGGATAATTTTTTTTTAAATTTAAATACCGGTAATAATAATAAAAAAATATATATATATAAATACGGTAACCGTCCTTTTTCACTTGCCTATACAACTTTACCCTCTAATACAATTTTTGAAGTTTTAATTTCGGGCAAGTTTTGAATTTTTTATTTAGAATACTGTAATTATGTACCGCGTGTTTTAAAGTTCTGTATGATCCAAAATTATTATTGATTTTAACTATGATGAGGATCAAGAATTATTGCTGCTGCTGCGACTAGACAAATTGATTTTGCATGTTGCAGCGTACATGGCGTATCATTTGAAATATCAACTACAGTAGATGTTTTGCTGATCACAAAAATAAGGTGACCACATAGAATGCTTGATGTTACATTATTGTCATACTGATCGCTACTGGAAGTTGAGTGTATGGAAAGCGAAAAAAAAATTGATTTTTTTTATAACTGTATTTATTATTAAATATATTTATTTAGGTAAAAATAATTTACCGGTACCCGTTATAACAACTTAGAATAATTTGATCAAAATATTTTTATTTTTAACCGATTTTTATAAACACAACAGGTTGAATTTTGTAACATTTTTTATGTTACTGAACTTATATTTTTACTACATATTTTTTATTCTCCCGTAGTGGTGGATTATTCTAAAAATTGAACATGACAGTTTTCGTTACCGCCAAC
The DNA here is from genome assembly GCA_034692225.1 of Polydesmus complanatus. Lineage (NCBI taxonomy): Eukaryota > Metazoa > Arthropoda > Diplopoda > Polydesmida > Polydesmidae > Polydesmus > Polydesmus complanatus. The sequence continues at coordinate 40,462 of JAQGAZ010000138.1, forward strand.
GCTATTTTTGTTGTAGAAAGTGCTTTTACAGTACATGTACTTAATCTTATTTGAGGAAATTTAATACCGTTTAGTAAAACCACTCTTACTATCACCGAAATTTCAAAGCAATATTAATTTTCTAAATCTAGATTTCCGATGGCAACGAAATACAGTACAATAATTATTGCTTTTAAGTTTTCAAATGAGCAATTTTCCAACATGGTGTGCGTGCTCCCGTATCTTCAATTACCGTATTATGCTGAAGAAAAAAAAAATTATAATTTGAAGTGGAATAGCGTTTAGTTGACTGCTTGATTGATGGTTTGATGTCAGCAAAATTTGCATGTAAATTATAATATACAAGTTGAGGGTTGCTAAGCGTTTGGATTGATATGCTACCATCAGCTTGAAAAAGAAAATGTTTAGCCCAATTAAAATATGTCAAAAGGCAATATGCACTAGATAGTGGTTTGAACTTTACTTATCTTATGGGATTATTGGTTAGCGGGCGTCTGCATAACATTATGCCCATTTGGCAGCCACTTCTGCTAAAACAAAAGAGCAAACTAACGTATAATTAGAAATAGTGGAAAAGCAAAGATTTCGAAGATTAACTGAGACTTTTTAATAGTACCGGAAAATGTTTTTATTTTTTATTAAGGTTAAAATATTCTTATTACAGTCTTATTTTTGATTTTATTTTCTTCCGCTCCCTAGCAAAATCTTCTGTAATTCGAATGTGACTTACCGTATGCAGCTTTCGGCAAGTACGGTAAGTGTACTATTGTAGTTGTACATGTATTTCCAGGCAACGGTTGCTTGAATACTGAAACGGAAATTTAAAAAAAGTAAATAGCGAAAAGCATTGAGATCTACTTGTACAATTTAGTATTCCCGCATCGGTTAAGTTTAATAATTTTTCGAGATTGTTTTAGTTATAGTGTACGTAGATTTTTCAACTTTTTTTTTCGCAGTTGTTTTATTAGGTCTTGAAAAGAGCTCATCTGTGCGCAGTAACTGTTTCTTTATTCAGTTTATGATGATGCGTGGGAAGAATTACCTAGGATCCACGGCTAGCAAATTGCCGCGGTCTGATGCAATTTACAAATCCCAAGTCTGTAATTACGTTTGAACTGAAGATTTTCGCTAACCCTGATAGGGATAGATAATTAGGATGGCGAAAAGTGGTGGAAGAGGTTTTATTATGGCGCTCCTAACTTTCCGATTAAGCGATTAATTTGATATCCCCCCCCCCCTCCCCTTTTTTTTCTTTTGGATTTAATAAACTCAATTTAGTTTATGGAGTGCTACGGTAAGTTTCAGAATAAAAGTTTAAATTATAGTTTGACGCTTACGATTGCTTAAATATATCGGTAATTAAGAGTTATTAATACATTTTTCCGTTTAAAAATTAATTATGCGAAATTTGGAGAAAAATTGAGGTTTGAGGAAATGCTGGTTTCGTGATTTATTACAAATGGTCGAAATTTATTATTGAATAAGAACCCGTTTAGTAAATATGTGGTAAAATCAAGTGCTAGAATGTTGTTTGACTTGTTGGCCTTTGAGCTCAGCTTACTGCCATCGTTTCTCAGTTGGATGCCGCCTGCCGCATCTTTCGTGTCTTCACATTTTTACAATTTTTTCAAGTTTTAGTCAATGAAATTTTTTTTTTTAAAAAAAGAAGAAAGATTTATTGTTTGACGAACGCACAATTTTTTTTTTTATTGTTTATTTTTTTATTTGAATTTATGGAATGAGCTAGTTAATTTATTTCGTTCATTTTTTGAATAGTATTATCTGCGGTGGCATTATTTTTCAGAGATCTGACGTTTTCCTGTCAATAAATCTTCTAAGTATCTATAGACGTAAGGAATTAATTTAGCCAGCTGTTCATAAATGAAATCTCATGATTAATGAATGCGATTATTAATTATTTTGACATTTGTTATTAGTTGAGTTACTTTTGGATGGGAAAAATGGTAATTATTATTTTCTTTAATTTATGCAAACGTCATTAGGCATTAATAATAATTTTTGACAGTACAGTATTTAAAAGTTTTTAATCTTAAATTTATTCCGCGTAATAAAGCGTAAAGATTTGATAAGCCGCGAGGAAGAAAAATACAGGCGCATGAAATTATCGAATTGAATTTTATGAATAAAGAAATATTTAATTCATATTAAATTTCGGTTAGAATTTATCAACACAATTTAGGTTTTAATTTCATGTTTGTTTGTTTGTTTGTTTGTTTTTTTTTTTTTCTTTTATTAAACCCAACGTTTTTAATTGAAAGGTTTTTACCGGTAATTATTTTTATATTTTTTTAACGAATTTTTTTTTTTTTTTTTTGAATTGGGAAGGCGTTAAATATTTTTAATTTATAAGTAAACAAATCAGTATTAATTTTTGGACAATCTTTAAATTATTTCCTAATTTTCAGTTAGAATTTACCAACAGTAAACATATTATAGGCTTTAATTTTATGTTTTTTTTTATTACACCCAACGTTTTTAGTTGTAAGGTTTTTAATTATTTTTACGGCATATTTTACTGTCCGAGTTTTTAGTAATAAAAAAAAAATTATTAATGAATTTATTTAGTTTTTAATTTTTTTTAAAAAGATTTTTAATTTATAATTTAATAAATCAGTACATGTATTAACATTTAACTAAGTTTTAAATTTGTATTCCCCCATCTTTGAAAAGTCTAAGATTAACTGTGGACAAGATGCGCTGGAATAACCGAGCAACTGGTGGATAATTATTATTTACAAAAATGTTTTTTTTTCGAATAATAATTAGCTAAAGCTTAATGTCAATAATTGAAATGATTAAAATAAAGCTTTGACGCATAAATTGATAGTTGATGAGAATCAGAAAAGAAAAAAAAAAAACAACTAAGGAGGATGTACGAGTTGAAATAGGCGTAAAAAGGATTTGTGGCGTTGGAGAGATGAGATGGAGGGAGTGAAGGAAGAAGATGTTGAGAGAAAGAAAGAATGATTGACTTGAAGATGTATTAGTGAGGCAGAGTGAAGTTTTGAGGTCATTGATATCTGATTGTGAATGTGAAGAACACGTGTATGCGCTTGCTTAACATTCAGTTGCGCTGTGTCATTCAAAATCCTCTTTTTCGTTTCGTTCTCTATTTTCGAACGAGAACTTTTTTTTTTTCTTTAACATTTTAGAAATACACGTAACAGGAAGACCCGAATTATTGCGGGCAGCAACACTCGACGTTTTCTCTCCTGGAAATATCTATATACCGAGACGGATTTTTTTATTTAATTTTTTTTTTGTTGCCATCTTAGAAATATTTTTACATTTTGATGCTATGCTATGTGTGCCGTGAACTCATCAAGAAGCCATAAACCACTCTTCAACAACTTCCCTCTTTTTATTTAGAATCTGAAGAAGAAGACGAAGAATAAAAAAAAAAAAAATGGAGTGACGCACAATGATGTTATTCATGTTTTTGAAAATGAATGTACATCGGTCGATCATACTTTGTAGTAATTACTAACTTTTGAACATCCGCGCATTTTTTTCCTATTTTTTTTTTTATTTTTAATTCAGGTGATTTTTTTTTCTTGCTATTTCATCTAATGTAATTTTTGTTTTTATTGTTATAGTTGCCGAGCTGTTTTTTGGCGTGGGCGAGTTTTGATGTAAACAATTGGTTGCCGAAAGTTTGGAATTTTTGAATTGGGTAAGTTTTTTCGATTTTTTATTTGTAGAATGTTGAAAATATTTTAAGTTTTATTTATTTATTTAAATTCACTGTATCGTAAAATTGTGATTCCTTTTAACATTTTATTTTTATTATTATACACTTGAGCGGCGAAAATGTTTTTAGAGCGTCCAAACTGTTATTGTTATCGATAAATCACGTGGTTAATGGTTATGCTCGGAATACACCCGACGTTAGTGGTAGCTGTTTGGGTAATCGAAACCGCGTGGAATCGGAAGCCGATACTGGTTCCGATTATTGCATGTTTGCACTGTGTAATTAGAACGAATAACTGAACGGTTGACTGCTTATTTGGTCAGCTTTTTCAAACGGGTAATTTTTTGACCGACTTCTGCAAACTCGTTAATACATTCAACGGAAAATACTGCTGTCTCGAAGTTATTGGAAATCATAATTATAGACGTAGAAAGAAATCGATACTTCATCAAAACATAGATTTTTTTAAAAGTTAAATACAGTACTGCTCCGGTACAGTTAAAGATAGAATTATGGTTCCACGTTAGTTACAAATTTATCAATAGGGCTTTGTTAAAGTTGGCACTCGACATTTTTTGCATTTAATGATTGGAAAAAAATAAAAAAAAACTTTATAATGCGCTTTATATTGAATAGGGTGTTATAAATAAATGCGAGCGCATAATTCGTATTAAAATTTTATACGATACCCCAAAGCATTAAATGACTTATCAGTAATAAATCAACAACGAAATAAAAGCGGTAATCAAATTTTTTTTGAAGAATCGCGAGGAATGCGAAGATTAACATAATACAGTAATATTGTTTCAATCGACGAAAGACTTAAGCTATAAGGACGCTCGAGATATGCGCATTAATGATCTGAAATGATCGCTTTAATCCTCGTTAAATTTCATTCTTTAAAAGATTTGAGCAAAAATTTTAAGAAATTTTTTTTATTGGCTTACAAGGTGGATGATAACTCGATCTGAGAAAAAGGCAAATATTAAATTCAAATGAATTTTAGATTTCATTTTCAACGACATCTTTTTTCAATAACTAGTCTCGAATATTAAATTTTGTTTTTGCTTTGAGTTATTGAATCTACCTACGGGCACCTGTTGAGAATCTAGCGCTGCTCAAATACAAAATTACTAATATTATAGCAATGTTCGTTTTTGTGAATCTACCTAACTACAGTATCGATCATTACTTTTTTCTTGAACTAGTATAATTTTAGGGAAGCAATAATTATTTTTTATGATATTGAAATATTTGATGAGTACGGTATATTGTACAACAATTATTACATCTTCATCTATCTTCCAATGTACCGGTGTGTCTATGTTTATGCTTAATGAAAATTGCTGATGATTATCAAAATCTTTCCGGAAATGGAAAATGCATGAAAATAATCTTAAATAGCGTTTTCTTTTTCCGATTACGAGCGAGATTTTTTTTTGTTAAACGTTCAGAATTTTTCGAAATTTTTATAATTTGAGTTTACGTTTAGTTCGAAAGAAAGGTTGAAAGAAAACAAACTCGGTTATTGATAAACAAGTCACTTCACGTGAAAAGCGAGTTTGCGGATGGAAGGGGAAAAAATATATATATCTTATTAAAGATTTTGATAGCAATACCTGCGCATGTACATGTAAGGAAGGTTTTCGTCGGTTTCTTTCGACGTGAGACGATGGGCGTTGTTGTGGTAAATTATCGTGTATGTTTTGAAATTAGTGCTGTGTTCGAATCTCCGATTTTCAAACGTCGTTTATTCGCAAATCTCAGTCATTAAAGAAATAGATAAATTTTGAGCAGCCCAAATACTTTGCAGGTTTATTACGTATAATAACGAGGATGATAAAAATTATTATATACTGTTGCTCAATGATAAAAACTAAATATAACACGCATTACCCCCCTTTTGGATGGAAAATATGAGGCGGAAGAGGGAGGTCGAGGGGGGCGCAAGGTGAGAGAAAAGAAAATGGCGAGGCACTAATGGTTTTTAATGGAGGTCGAAGAACTGGAATAGCATCATTTTAAACACCTTCACTTTTCTTCGAGAGAGAGAGAGAGAGCGAGAAGAAAAAAAAATACTTTTTTGATAGTCCACTCGCATTTACTACTTTAGATACCTAATTAACAATTTTTATATGAAATTTGTCAGGAAGAAATTGTTGTGTAAGGGGATATATTTTTTTTTTCTTTCGTTTATTTCGTGAAAAATTATTTTTTTTAAAAACACGATCTCTGGTTTCTCGATTTTCACGGTGCGTTAAAAATCATTTAAGTTTTTCGTAAAACTATTAACTATTTTTTGAGTTTTTGTTTGTTTTTTAAGATACATTTTATTTAAAGCGTGAAAAAATTATTTAACTTCAATTTAAATGCTAAAAACTCATTCATTCTTAGGGAAATTTTTTTCTTTTTTTTTAAAAAAAAATACCTTTTAATTTGCTTATGAAATTTGCATAATTATTATATTTATTTCCATTTTAAGAACTGATAATTATAGCGTGGGTTGATTTTTTTTTTTTTTGGCAATAGAAAGCGTGCATTAAATTTTATTGCTCAAACTTTTATCACGAATGCGAATTGAGCACGGTTTGTTTGTTTTGAAAAGAAAGCGAGTGAGAAAAATGATGGTAAGACCTATTTAGTCAACAACACATCTAATTAAATTTTAATGAAAAGATGTGGCTAAAGTCGAGCTTTATCGCTATTAACAGATGTGTTTAGACGAGTTCTGAATTTCCCTCGAGTGTTCTCCCGCATCGAATAATCCGGAAGTGCTATTGTCTTTTGGGATTGAAGACGTGTGAGGAGTAAAGTTTGGAAGAGTCTGATGGTTGAAAAAGGAAGCTGCGGCGAGTTTTGACTTTTGTTGAAATGTTTGATTTATTCTATTCCTTCGCTTGCCAAAAAAAAAAAATGAGTTACTAAAATAATCTTCTTTTAGAATAGCAGTCGTCAAACTTTGGCGCTAAAAATTATGGCTAACGATTTTTTTTTTATATATCTTTTGAATATTTCAAATCAAAAATATGATAATTGTGATTCCTACTGCAAGAAAATCTTTGTAATTTATGTTATGGTATTTAAAATATTACTAGATCATTTAAAAATCTGAACGAGTGGCATTTCGCTCTTTAGAAATTTCTGCCTTTTAATGTATGAATTATGAATAGAATTAGGCAAATCCTATTTGTGGATTTCAAAAGACTATTAACGGATTAAAGGGTTATTTGAAGTTAGGTTCCTGATGGAGTGGCGATTATATTCAGATTGTTTATTGAGTAATTTTTTTTTTTTGCCCTTTCTCCCTTATTTTTTATTATTATTTAAAATGTTACTCCGTCTTTTGCCAATGCGATTCTAAGTACCCTTAACACCTGTACTTTAACTAAATAAGCTTCGAAAGATTTTCGAACGGGTTAATCCACTTAACCAATTGACGAGTTTTAAATACTGTAGGTAGGCCTACGTCTAATAATTTAAGTTCGGAAATAAATAATAATACATTTTGCTACTGCACATTTCTTATAAATACATTCAGTTTTATTTAAAATTGAAATTAAATAAATTGATTGCATTATTTTAAAAGCATGGGATTAAAATCACCTTTATTATTTTAAATTAAATTGATTTTTTTTGTGGCTATCGATAAAAACTATAATTTTTATTACAAAAATTTTTGTTTGTAATTTATTATTTTATGCAAAACCATAAGTATACAGACTCGCATTAAAAATGAGAGAGAAAAACATCGGCAATGTTTTTCAACACGCAACAACGTTCTATAAAATTATTTCTGGTAAGATTTTTATCGCTATTTTTTTTCCTGCTTTCTGCATTTAAGAAATTTTATTTTTCAAAAAAAAAAAAAAATGTAAAAGACCACCCTTTAAGATGAAGTGCAGCTAATCACCGGTTTACAATCATAAATAATCAATAATATTAGCGCGGAGATATGTTAACGAGAGTTTGAGTTGAGGGATACTCGGCGCTTAGACTGTAAATTATAGTTATTGCGTTTAAAAAGATGTAACGAGATGGAAAATGATGCTCATCTTTTTTTTTTGTATCATTTTCACCTGCGACCAATAATTCCATTGGCTCATTAATTTGAATACGAAATAGTCGCCCGTTCCACCCGCTGTGGGTCGTTCGGTAGTTAACGAATCCCTGATGGTTATTAAATAGCTAGTAGTAAGCTTGGGTAACCGGTCGAAAGGTGTTATCACAGGCTAAGTGAGTGATCGTTCATCTAATTTTTTTCTTTTTTTTTTTTCACTTTCAAAATGCGGTAGCTTAAGGATAAACACGTGATCAATAAATACGTTTGGCTCGTAACGAGTTGATCACGACATTGGTTCCAAAGACTTTCGGAATCAATTGCTAAGTACACTGACCTTTGATAAACCGGTTCACAACTTAACTAACATTCGTGCAAAGGTGCTGCTCTTGAAAAGGAGGGGGGTAAAAAAATGTTAGAGAAAGTAATTATTTTTTTAATATCTTAAAAAGAATTTTTTTTATCATTCATAATAAAAGGCAAAATGGTAAAATTTGAAAAGGAAATCTTTTTGAAATCTTTCTTATTTTTTTTATTATTGTATTATTTTTATTTTTTAATGTTTATTCGTTTGCGCTAATGCTTATGTGAAAAGATTTGACCATTCGCTATAAATTGAATTTTTAATGTTCTTTTAATGATAAGGTCAGTGAAGGAAAAATGACAGACTGCCGGCGCATTTGATTGAACGAATTTTGAAATTACAAAGCACAAATCTATTCGTAACCACTCGTTCCCAAATGTTTTTTGAGAAATTGATATACATATTAAGTCGTTCAAAAACACATTAAAAATGTATCTAAAGTAGTAATTCATTTTTTTTGGTGCACTGGGATTGGCCCCGCAGTCTGGGATACTGGAACAATTGAATTATTATTTTTTTGATTTTGAACTTCACGTATACAATTATTATACAGTACGGTATTGTAATTAATCAAAATTTTGGAGAATTGTTTTTTTTTTTTTTATTATTAAAAAAAAAATTCAAATTATATTTTATTATTTTAATACACACATGCACACGCGCTTTTGTTTATTAATGTAGAAAAGTATTAAATCGTCAGTTGCTAGCATTCATAAAAATTTAATAATACCACCCGTGATATAATAAAATTTTAATAGCTTTTTTTTTCTTGTGCTGGCTCATGTAATTTACACTGGATGAAATCAAAATACAATACAGTATTTAATTTGACAAAAACGTAATAACATAATATCGTATTTATTTTTCCGTAATAGGAGCAATAGATTGGATCGTGCAATCAGCTTCGAGATTCTAATACGATTGTAATAATTGTTGCGCTTACGTTTTCAATTAAAAATATATCGGGTGTACAAGTGATGGGTTTTCTCTGAGACTTGGAGCAGCTGGGGGTCTAATTTCATTTTAATTAGTAACATAAGCTTATCATTCCTGCAACAGCTAGCGACAAACGCGTCTGATGGGTTTTATATTTAAATTATTAATGATCTGCAGTATTCTATTTTTTCTTACCGGTATTATTTTTTTTTATTATTTCTCTGTGGGAAAGGTTTCTACATTCCATATTTTCCAAAAATGATTAAACCTGAGGGGCTTTTCTATAATAATAGAAAGTGGAAATTTACACTGCATCTGTTTATTTTGTTACAATATTTATTAAATTTGTTAACTATTGTGGTTATTTTTGACTTGTACTGTACAGTACTTAAGTTACTTAAGCCTTAGTTCTACGAACCTTGGCCGAAGGACCACCGACTTAGAACTTGATGACAATGTTTGCTTAGTTTTTGAATCAAAATAATAACTCAATTTTATACAAAAGGGTAATCTGCCACATCAGGTAGTAACCCGGAGTCTGCTAAAAACAAAGCTGACAAAACAGATAAGCCTTTTGATCAGCGTGTGGTCTGGAAATGTACGAATCCGAAAACGATAAATCGGGGTTGAAAGCGAGTACTGAGGATAGAAAACGGTTGATTAAAATGACTGTTTTTCAGTCCATTATTATTGGGGTCGGAGAAAGTGAGTTTTGCGCGTGTATTGAAGGCGAGGCGTATTCTATGAGTGTGCATTCCAATTGTTCAGCGTTCCCATGGTTTAGTTCGGCTCGTCGATTTCCTTCGAAAGGAACAGAACAGGTAAGATGTAGAGCTCTTAGCAGCATCAATTGCGAATAATAGCAGTCGGCTCAGAATGCATACCCCAAGGTCAGGAAAGGTGAAGAGGTAGGAGAGGGTCAAACTTTTAATGATTTTTCAAGGTTTTGAGAATCTGGACGGGACGGAAGCTTTGACGTGCATGTACCCACAACAAACGTTTGTGTTTTACTCACACGCGTTACGTGAACCCACCCTGGGTCGGTGCTTTAAAAATTTCGCATTTTTACAAATAGACCTTTTGTGAGCGAAAATGAAAAGAGTGATAGCGCTCTAACCAAAAAACGATTTATAGAAATTTATTCTAAGAAAATTCTATTAATCATAGAATATTCAATGGAAATTATTAATGATCCTTAAAGTTGTTTTCTCTATTATTACTGATGAAGTTTGGAAATAACTAGAGGGTATTTTCGCTTTTTTTTTTTTTTTGTGAGTGTGTGAGACTTGGAAAATAAAATATTTTATGGTGTAAAAGTTGTTGTTATTCTAGAAGTTTTATTGAATAAAAACAGCCATAGACTTCTTTATTATTATTATACTGTATTTCCGTTATGGGTGAGGGTTTGGATTTTATTGTTGTGTGTCATGTTAGATGTACGTAAATAAAAGATGCACGTGTTGAGTGTGGGCCACAAAGTGCCAGGTGCGAATTAAAAAAAATTACATCTGTATTACTAATGTAATTGCTCGGCATAATAATTAATTCATAATTTGAAAAGACATAACAGAAGTATGACACATCATCATAATTATAAATGTTTAAATTCGGAGATTTTTCATAATGGCTGGGAGCTAATTCTTCGCAGCTTCAAACCCCGCCCACCAATTTAATTCACTCATTTCTAGACACACAGCGTGCTTTCTGTTTGCTTTGAAAACGCGACTGAGTAATTTATCATAAAATATGGCGCGTTTTATATTAAAAAAAAAAAATAGTTTCATATAAAAGATTTTTTTTAAAACGAAAGTGCCAACTTTTTTTTAGAAAAAAAAAAAAAAAAGTCGTTCAATAAAAGTTTTAATTAAAAATTCATATTTTTTTAATATGATCCAAAATTTATATTTATTTACATAAATAATGCGAAGTATATTTTAGAGTTGCTCCATTTCCTGGTTTGCAAATTAACGCCACATAAAAATGTAAAACTTTATTTTTTTTTTAAACTTGTTAACGCATCATTTTTGACCTAGTTTAGTAAAAATGTTGATTTAATTAAATCTAGAAAGAGCGTTTTATTATTTTTGAATTGCTTGTAAATTTGTGGCAAGTGCTATTTTTAAATAAACTCGAATATTAGTTAAACCCTTTTTTTAATGTGACAAGCGATTGTGATTAACTCGCTAGTTAAGTTGTCGGTCAGCTTTGATTATAAGGGATTGTCCCGTGCGTAAGCTCATTTTTTGACGGTGATTTAAGGCTACTGTAAACACTACGAAAGAAATAGTCTTGGGTAGGCAAGAGAAGAGAGAATTAAATTGGCGATAATCCATGTTGTAAATTGCTCAAATGCGGTAAACGATGAAGGAGAATGTGATTATAATTGTATTCGGCGCATAATATAATAGCCAAATAATAATCTGGAGTATAAATGTTGGACGTGATATAATGAGCTTTCAAATACAACAAGTACATCTCCCCCAACCAACAATTATTCGCGTCATTCGACGGTGTGTATATCTACGTAAATAATAGTTTTAGAAAAGACTGAAAGAAGAAGAAAAAAATTATTGGTGTAAACCGTAAATAGAAAATAAATTGAAGAACAATACAATAGTCTTCGTTATTTACGCTTTTGATTCTCAATTGCACGAGAGAAAATATTTTGGTTGAGAAAGAACGAGGTGAAGCATTGACATCTCTTAGATTTTTTTTTCCTCTCCATTTATTACAATGCGGCTCTAATCACTATGAGCTTTTTGATTCTAACGCTCAGCCTTTGATCACAATTCGATGAATGCCAACGATTTCATCAGATGACATTCATCTCACATTACCATCACGCATCTCAATTCACATTTTATGCGCCGGATAATATATAAAAATTGAATGGCGTTATTGTTATTAGGGAGTGGTATGATACTATACAATCTTTAAGAATGTGACCTTTACGTAATTGACACGAATTCTTAAAAACAATTGCTTAATTTTATTATATAGCAGCGCTTAAATTAACTTTAAGTACGTGGATTTTAATTAGATTTTTATTTAATAAGTTAACGCCATAATACGAATTTTATTGCCTATAAAAAAGTTTTCAGCTTTATTTAATGAATATTGGTAATTTTAATTCCGATGAAATGTTAAATTTTATATAATACGGTTTTTGTTATACGTGTATTTTGGTTACCATTGCATATTTTTACAGCTGCTTATTTAATATTATATGAGCAATGGTTAAACTAACTTTAAATACCTGGATTTTAATTACATTTTTATTTTATAAGCTAACGCTATAATACGAATTTTATTGCCTGTAAAACAATTTCTCTGCTTTATTTAATGAGGATTGGTAATTTTGCGGCTGATTTTTAAATTTTAATTCCGAAGCAATGTTAAATTTTGTATTATGCGGTTTTTCTTATATATTTTTTTTTTGGCTACCGTCGCTTATTCAGACAGCTGCTTATTTAATATTATATAGTAGTGGCTTTTAATTGCATTTTTATTTAATGCTATAATATGAATTTTATTGCTTATAGAATTTTTTTTTGATTTATTTAATGAATATTGGTGATTTTGCGGTTGATTTTTAAATTTATATTTCGAAGAAATGTTAAATCTTATATTATGCGGTTTTTATTGTATTTTTGCTACTGTTGCTTATAATATACAGACAGCTACTTATTGGGGGAGTGAGCCTATTGTTTTACTACCTATAAAGTTTTTATGTTGGCATTCGTCGAATTCACGGTCCGATTTAATGTCCAAGTAGACCATTAAGTAGATCAACACGATTTTTTTTCAAGTTAAAAGGAAATGAGCCGTCGCAAAAATAAATATTTTTAAATGTTTTTTTTTTTTTTTTTTTTGAGTTTTATTATTGAATTAATTAAAGTTAGTAATGAAAAGAATGTAATTAAGCATTTTAAAAAAAGGATATTATGATTTAGTATTTTTTTTTCTTCCATTCTTTTGTTAACTAGACTTGCGCTTTCAAAAATCGTGACTGCTTTACTAAATGGAGGTTTCGCTGATTAATTGATTTACTTAACGTTGATGAGGGAATTCGAAAACGTTAATTAATTTGGGTAATTTATTTGTTTAAGTAATAAATTCAATTTACGATTAAGATTTAATGAAACTTATATTAATTTTTTTTTAAATACGGTTATTTTTAGAATTTAGATTAGAAAATTAATTAAAAGTGTGAGTAAATGTTTTCATTTTAATTAACATTTTTTTTTATTACGTTTGGTAAATATAATTTTAAAAGGATTTTCGAGACCATAAATTTTCATGTTAGTCGCAAATTCCGCGGCAGTTTCCAACGACTTTTGGAACTTGGAAGACGCAGTGGCAACGTTTAAAGTGATTTCTAAATGATACTTTGGTTGACAATTTGCACTTTATCCTACTTACCGTTCTAACGGACGTAAATTTCAAATTGCGAAGGGTGTTTGCGTAAGCCCATTTGAGGTTCTGCGCTGTGCTCTCTGGTGTTTTTAAGATTCACTGCATTTTTGCCCATGAGCATATATTTACGTTTTATCTTTGTTTACTTTATAAATTCTTCTATTGATCCGCTAGTCTCTTCTGAGTGAAGAAAATAAAAGCAAGGCGCAAAAAAAATAAATCAAAGAAAATAAATCTCTAGCGCACTATTATAGAAGATTCAATTCTTTTTCGCTTACTATTTTTTTTAATAGAAACGGATTTGAAGTGATACTGAAGAGAAGCAAAATGCAGAAAGAATTTAAATGTAATGGAAATGTTCTGTATTAAAAAAAAAAAACGCGAATGTTTCTTTCTAAGCTTTATTTTTCTTCTTTTTAATTTAAACCTACTCGGTTTTGTCAAGATTTGAGATTATTTTCACATCTGATTATTTTTATTACTTTCTCTATAAGAAATAGACAGTAAAACGTCGATATAACGAATTTTAAGAACTGAAAATTCTATTATTAAAATTATGGATTTATTTTCCAACGAACATGGTTTTTCTTTTTTTGAACGTTGTCAAAAAAAAAAAAAAAAAAAATTCTAAAACTTAATAAGATATTTTTTGAAAATTTCATTGAATCAGACTTAGTTTTATTCAAGCCAACGTAAATTAAAGTATTTGATTGAGAGGGTTTTACTGAAATTGATGGCTCTATTTTTTTTTTTTTTTAGCCGGGACTTATAATATTATTTAATTATGTGGAGGTTTCCTTACTACTTACTGTTCTATTGAGATTTTCAGCGGTTTTTTTTGTGTTATTTTTATTGTTTCTTGGAGTTAATAACCTACTTAACACCGCAATTTTTTTATTTTTTGAAGGTACATTATTGAAATAATTAGAAAGCGAAAATAGATTTCTAACGAAATTTTAGAATCCATGTAATACAAAAAAAAATATCCTTTTTTACCAATTCCGTAGAAATTCTATTTACCGGTACTGACATTTTATTGTCTGTAAAAAGAACCCAAACCAATTTCACTTTAAAATCGATAAATAAACTTTTTGAGTTAGTATCCCCCGTAATATATTACGCGGTTATTCGTATTTTAAAATTTATTGAAAAATTTGGGGGAGGGTTTTTGGTGAGCTAGATTTTTGGTGTGTATAAACTTTGGAACGCATTGGCGAAAATGACGTAATTTATACGCGTAGTGCGATGCTCGTATCTATCGATTGTTTTTAAAGGCAGTTGTAAAAATGTGGTTGAAGTGATGCGTAAATTTTTAGCGCCCTTTACATGGCATCAGCCCAAAGCATCACATACAGGAAAGACTTTGAATATCAAAACCATCTTGAAAAAAAAAAAAAAAGTTAAGGGATAAAAAAAAAAGAAAAAAAAATTGAGGGATCAAAAAAAAAAATCTTGATTCGTTCGTAAGATGCGTGCGAACGTAATTTCTTCTCCTCGATTATTCGGAATCGCATTCGACAACTAATCCTTTTGCTCGAATATAATGTAAAATCTCAACACGAAAATGTAGTCGGACTTGAATGCTCGCTCTCTCTCTCTCTCTTGGTTAGGCGATTCACTTGGATGGATAACGTTGGTTCCATAATAAAAGAAGGATGGCTGCTGCTGCTTGGTCGGTTGACTGGTAAACCGTAATCCGGGAGTTTTACTCCGATATTTTTCTTACCTTGTGGGTGGGCGTGAATGAATAGAAAATCTTTTTGCCTTACAACACTTTACGTACGGATGGGCTCAGCGTGTGGAAGTACTACGATTTTTTTTCTTTTTCTTATATTATATTCCCCCCTTTTCTTTTTTCATTTCGTAGTTTTTGATTTCTTCCCTTTTGTTGTTAGTAAGTACATCTACCAGAAACATGGTACAAACACGCAAAAGGTTCTTTTATTCAGGAAGAAAAATCAAATATCTTTAAGAAAAGGTTAGATATTTACGTCACGTATTTGGATGCAACTCCGCATTTATTTTTTTTTCTCTTGGATTTCAACAAATAAAAGTCATGATTAAAAAAAAAAATTTCGAATTATGCGAAGTACATGTGGGTGGGTCTATTTAGTTGGGTGGATACTTCAACAGTCAAAAACCAATTACACTCAACTAAAGTACAATTACATTTCACCATTTTTTTTTAAAACGTGGTTTGTTCGATAAATTCCAACTTTTTAAAAGCCATTCGAAGAAGAAAAAACAATTTTTGTTTTCGTTTTTTTCAAACATTTTATTGAATTTTTTTTTTTTTAATTTACATTAATTTAATCGAATACAGTACATGTACAGTAGAGTTTGATACAGGATGACTTATGTTTTAATCATAAAAGAATGAAAGGGACGTAACGTGAAAGCACAAGCAGAGATAATTCATTCAATGATGGAAAATTTGTAGCTGACTTTTTTATAAAAAATAACACAACCAACAAGCAATCAAAATGACGTTGAAACATATTTCTATTAGCGTGGTAATAAATTGAATCCAAACAAAAGGAGAAAAAAGAGAAAGAGAGTGAGTGAACGAGAAGAGATGAAGGGAGAATGAAAAACCAAAAAAAAAAAAAAAATTGCTCCCTGTATAATCAACAAACGCAAAAGTATAATTATCATTCGCAAAGATCTTCTAAATTGATTCGACATTTAAATTGCATTCTTAAGTATTAACCTTACGTTTGTTTGCTTAACTTAACTGGAAATCGAAAGCAACTAGTTGGCTGGCTAAAACCATGAGAATCAAAATCTCAAACGCAGAGAACATAAGGCTTGAGAAAAAAAATGTTTTTTTTTATGTGTGGAGAAATTGAAAGTAAAAATTTCTAATTCAGTAAATTAAATAATTACATCTAATAATGCGTGTGGTCAATTGTTTCAATGTCGATGCGATTATAATTTCTGGGAAAATCACTAATCGAAGTGAAAGTTTTTACGGAATTTAATTTTCCCAGAACCCAATTTCCGGGTAATAATTTTCGGTATCTAGCTATTAGCATTTTGGTTAACCGATAGAATCGGCTATCATAACTGATGAATTCAACGATTTCTTTTATATTATTGCTTTTTTTTAAGGATTATTTGTGTGTGTAGATTTTGAAGATACATTCAATTTGTTTTTGCTGGGTTTTTTTTCTCTCTCTCTCTCGTTCTCTCTCAGAAACTGTTTCTAAAATTGAATTTTGATCCCCGTGACAGAGATTTATATTGACAGCTTCCTCTTTGTTGTCTTTATTTATTGCGATTAACATTAGAAAATATAATGACAAGGGTTTCACATGTTAGGTATTCCGTTTGAAAAAGAGACACATGTCATATTATATAGTGCGAGGTTTAATTATTCGTGAATTTTCAGATTACTTGTGGTGGGAAGATTTTAATCATAACAAAGATGTTTAACTACCGTATTTTACAAAATAATAATACCGGAATTCTGAAAAAATATATTTTTTTTAAACTTATGCATAGGTTTAGAATGTAGGTAGGCATAAAGGCTTGGTTGGATATTACTCGTAATAGGCTTACATTGAAAAAGTTTTTTGGAGATTCTTGAAAAATTGCAGATATTTTAAATCCACTTTGGGAGTTGAATTTTTGAATGAATTTCAGAAAGTACAAGTGCTCTCAGTACAGTACTGTATTTGGAAATAAGAGTACCGGTACATGTATTTGCAAAATTTTCAATTTCGTAGAATTGTGAGGACTTGTAAAGTTGGTTGAAGGAACGTTAGCGTCGGAAGATAAGCGAGGAGTAGCTGCCACCTGGCGATAAATAGGATCGCTCATAAAAAAATGTAAATTGCGAGGAACTTCTTTTCTCATCTTATTTTTCTTTTCTTTTTTTGTTTGTTGGAAGGTTAAATTCGTGTCCGGTCAGAGCTCCCTTTTCCCTACATTTCCCTTGTTCCACACCCACTTCACCCTTATCAATGCTAGAATATTTTTTTTTATTCTCGTAATTTCCAATTTTTTTTTTTTTTTATCCCGCGTCAGATGTCTATATAAAAGTGTTTAAGATATCAATCGCCAATCACTTTCTAATACGCCGCTATTTACCCGTCTTCTCGGTAAGCCAGCAATTTCCCACAAGAATGCTCCCGCTTATGTTAAATATATGGACTATTGACATCGCATCTGCGTTTGAAACTCAATTTACTTTCGCTTATCATGTTTTTCGCCTTATCAAATATTGCTCTCAGCCGTGTGTCATCGCGTTCCCAGTTCCCCAAACACACACACACACCTCTCACATTACCCCCGCAGTCATTCACACTCAATTTCAGATTTTTAGGTGGATCGAATTTGTGGGGAATTTTGGTCGTAAGCTTATACGTAACGTTTACCATTCGATTGTGTTACGCGAACGAGTTTCAAATTTTAAAAAAATATATACCGGTACATGTATATGAAAATTGTAAATCATAAGAGAATCTGGTTGCGTGTTTCTAACATTGACAACTTCGATAATTAGAAATTGGCCGGCTGATGCGGCTGTTTATTGGAGTGAAAGTATGCACCGGCAGCTATTTTCAAAACAAACTCACTCGGTGGATGGGAATCGATTTTTTTTTTTCTAATTAAAAACAAAATTTATAATTTGTTATTTTTAATGCGGAGAAATTATTCGAATTATATTCGGAGGTGGTCGCATAAATTTATATCATTTTTTTGATTGATATTTTGACGATAGTTTTTTTTTAATTAAAAATATGCACCCCCCGCTCTTGTAATCCTTAAATTTCATTTTAAAAGGTGTTCACTTGTAACAGTATAACTTAATTATTTTGTTCGTCAATGAAAGAAACATTCTGTGATGTGTCATGAGGAAAAAGACTTTTTAATTAAAAAAATTTTTTTATTGTAATTCGTCTGCTGATATTAAATTAAGATATCGATTTACTTTTTATTTTATTTTATCAAAGTTTTTATTAATTAACGATAAATGCAAAATTAATAGTTTATATGACTGTACAAGTAAACAATTTTAAAATTTGGATAAAAGATTATGACAAAATTCAATTTCCAAAATTCATATTAAATTAATTTTAAGTTTTTATTAAAATTTACAGTATTTATTATGTTTTTTTGAGAAAATTAATTTCTAGGATTATATTAATAAGATTATTTTTTTTTAAATACCGTCTTATTATATACAAGTGGAAAAATAACTTTAATGCTTATTTTTGCATTAAAGAATATAAATTTTCATTGTCATTCTTTTTATTATTATTAAATTTTCTTCTACGTTTTATTTTGGAGATGTAGCGGTAAAATCAATAGAAATGGTGGAATATGAAGAGGTGTTAATTTTCTTGGGCAAAACGAGTTGGCGTTACGTCGCTCGTTCAAAATGTTAAGTCATTTGACGAAGCATACACGCGAGTTTTAATCGGATTAACTTATTGTGCTAACTTATTAGAAGTTAGATGATGATTTTCTTTTTTTTTTTTTCTTCTTTTTCGTTCTTTGACTACTCCGAGCGGATATTAATATTTGAGTGGCTCCGTTGGTGTCGGTAAAAGGGAATTAGTTTTTTTTTTTTTTTTAAGAAAAATCTAACGAAAAATAATGTTCTCTCTTCTTTTGTAAGCGATTCTCTCTATCACGCGCGCGTGAGTTTAATCCGGATTAACTTTCAATATTCCGCTAAACGTTCATTCAGTACAATAGCAAAAATAATATTATTGATCAATACAGTACTCGCCAACGTCTTTTCACACACGCAGATTTACGGCTAATATTTTGAAAAGAATGAGGAAAAAGACGCATTTTTTTTAATGCAGTAAATACATATAAAAAAATAGAAAAGAAAGCATAATAGAAAAAATATATACATGTACGAATATATCCTTCTTGAAAATATGACTTTTGGAGAGCTGAAACTTAACATTTCAATTTTTCATCTTCTAAACATGGAACTTGCATTATAAGGCTCATACTACATGCACCTGTAATGTACATGTAATGGTACCGGGTGCCCCATTTAAATCGCTAGCGTACCTACTGAGAGTTTAAAAATTTGGTAGACCTAATTAAAATATTTTAAAGTTTTAAATTTTTTTTATTTTATTTAAATTAACGTTGCCTCGGTTATTTAAATGGAGTTAATTTTGAAAAAAACAAAGCTTGGTTATTTTAATTCCTAGTGAAAATCCATGTTTTAATGTTTCTGCGATGTTGGTTGTAATGAGGAATATTTCACATATTTTAAATTGGTGGAGCAGCGGTGTGCGTAGACCGGATGGTCACGAAAACGCAAAAGAAAACATTCCGTGGGTTTATGTGAAAATTTAATTTGCTGACAAAAGCGTTTTTTCTTTTTTAACTAAGCAAAAAAATAAATACAAATAATAATTACTGTAGTTGGCGGCCTAATAGCATTTGGAGACTTGTTTAAGTCTGTGCGTAATGTTCTCATCGAAATTAAGGTTATTGTCATTTTTTTGTATCTACTTTTCTCTCCCTTGCTCTTCTACTAACTGTTATGACCAGACTAACGACCAAGTTTGTAAAGTGTTTTTTTTTTTTTTTTCAGTTTTCGAACTTGCTCAATTTTTTTTTTTATTGTTGAAAGTTCCCATCATTTGGAGAGTCAGTTTTAAAGGGAAAATTTGCTCACTTTATCTCACAGTTTTTTAACGAGGCTATCTTTCTACCTCCGCAGTCGTATATGTTTTTTTAGGATTTAAAGGTAAAAGTCATCAAAAATTATAAAATATAATTAAAATATCAAAAAAAATTGCGTGTACTTTTTGTTATATTGAGCTTTTTCATCAAATTGCGTTACATATTTTACTGAATTACTGCGGTTGCTGTATTTTAATGAAACGCGTGCTGAATAGGATAGTAGTGCACGAATGTAATTTTGTTCGATAATTCAGTGAAAGAGACAGAAAGAGCAGGTGACTGGCGGCGTTTACAATGAGTCATGCTTCTGTACAATTAGATCAATATTTTTATACATGTTTCGTTTAATTTGGTCGACATGAAAACCATCTTGCTTGTTTGCGTTTGTTGGCTCAATATATTAGTTTTATAAGCTTAGTTGGAGCATGTAAATACAATGATGTTAAAATTAATGGGTAGTTTTTTTTTTTTATTAAATAAAATAAAAAATATTTTTAAATTTATTTATGAAATAATTTTCTTAAATATACGTATGTTTAATATATAGACCCGCATCCGGTTGTTTGTTTTTTTTAACATTTTCGTATAGTTGCATTAAAATTAATTACTACTGTATTTTGTTTATCGACAAAGAGTATTCGAAAGTAGGCGTTGTTTTATTTCTTATTTGCTGACGAAAAAGACTCTTAAGCTTTATAAAGTTGCATTAGTGATTAGAATATAAATCATCGATTTCAACCTAGTCGAACATGAATGAAACGAACGACGATTTTTTTTTTTGTTTTGAAAAGTGAGAGCCATTTAATTTCAACGATAGGCTACATTTTTTTTTTTTTTTTTTAAAAAGAGTTGTTAAATTTTGGTTTATATAAACTATAAAATAGCTATGCCGACTGTGATGTATTTTACCGCACAAACCGTGCTAGAAAAAAAATTCGGGTCAAGCTAATCGATGTAGGCTACCCCTTGGCTTGCCGCGTGCATTAGGTTTATGGTATTTTTTTTTTAAACGATTTTTTAATTAAGATTTATGATTGGAAGTTAAAAGTTTATTTAATTGTCCTAGTTAAACAACAAATAAGCGAAAAATAGAAATCCTTATTTAAAATTTGTGTTGTAATACGTACATAGTTAACTTAGTCGTTTTTGTTATAGCTCAATAATAGTTGTTATTGCTGCTAAAATTATCATGTAATAATATTAAATGAAAAAAAATGAACTTTTCGCGCGCCACCGTATGATCTTTCTTACATTAGGAAAAGAAAGATATTTTAATAATAAGAGGCGTACGCGTTTTCTTAATTGCTGCGATTTAGAATTTGAAGATTAAAATGCTGCTGCTGAGGTATGAACTGCAATTACGGATAATTAAAGGCTTTTAATTGTTTTCGTCACGAAACGAAAAGAAGTGACTCATCTCGAATCACTTCCGTAACCTAGCAACGAGTTCGAAGGAGCGATGCTGCAATTTGACGATGACAAACGAAATACTCCTATCTCTAAAAAAGCAAGTGAGAACGCTGCTATTTTTGAATATCAACGGAGTGGGAAAATTCGAAAAATAAGTTTTTTTTTTATTTTTTAAAAATTGATTATCTTTTTTTTATTATTATAGTATTATTATTTATTTTGATGTTTGGTGATCTATTGCGGTATTTTTATTTCAATATGGGAAGATCCAAACATAAATCGCGTTAAGAGGATTTTGTTGTGACACCGCCGTTTAAGAATAATCTCACTCATAATAATTTGCATTTTGACAATTTATTCGAGCGATTAACTCAAGTACCGCATTTAGTATAATAATATTATGGCATACAGATTTTTAACATCCGGTTACGTACGATTACGGCAATATTATGCACATAACAGGCATTAAAATTTATGCATAAAGCTAGTAAAATCTTCGCCCGCAAACAGCTGATACATTGAATAGTATTACTGTTGATTTTTTTTTTTTTTTGATGTTTACAGGTCTGGGTTTTTCGATAATTTTGTTGTAAAGCGAATCGCCACCGCTACAGGAGAGCCTGAAGTTTATCTCGATCATACAAACAAGCAAACACACAAATTTCGAATTGCATATAACATCGAAATTTATTTGATTTCCGGTGGAATCTAATATTATTTGTTTATTTACATTTTTATTGCGTCTGTAGGCAAACCTGATCATCAGTTTGGATATGATAAGAGTACTCAAATGTTGATTTATTAAAAATTTAAAAGGAAAACATTTAAAGGGAATGCTCAAAAATGAACTTGTTAAAGTTTAATGAAGCTGTCATTACAAAATTAATGGTATTTCTCACATAACGCTTAAGATTTTATTAAGTATTCTGTTAATAATTACAGTGTCGGGGGTTTGCGGCGTGTGGAAGTTTTACAGGAAGTTGCATTGTTGTGTAGGATTTTGGGGTTTAATAGCAGAGGTGACGTGAAGAGATTGAGATGCGGCCAGGCTAAGAGAAAATGTGGACGGTGGAGATGTTATCGAGAGATTCGCGGCTGCACGCAATTGCATAAATTAAAAGAAAAATAATATTTTCGGGAGTTATTTCTAAGCAGATTAGTCCACGTCATTACGTTACCCAACCAACATTCGTGGTAACCATTTTCTTTTTTGTTTTTATGACTTGTCACATGATGAGGTCACTGCCTCTCTTTGCCTTCAACTTCATTTTAGTTCATTAATATGCTTAGAAATTTCCAATAGGTTTAAGGAAGGCTTTTGGACGCTTCGGAATTATAACGATGCTATACTACTTTAGGAAATAAAAAACCGAAATTACCTAACTTTTTCGAAAGTGTTTTTGAAAGCAAATTTGTTAACACGCAAGCTCGGGGGGGTTTTGTTTGAAAGGTTTTGACAGATTTATTTGTTGAAAATGATAAAACTTGAAATTTTAGACTTTCTAATTAAATTAAGGGCTTTTTTTCTTCTTCTTCTTCTTTCATTTGCAATTGTAGAATTCTTTAGATAATTATATTTCCGGAATTTTTAATTTTAACGATTAGTAAACGAAAATTATTTTTTAAAATAATTTCAATAATGATTACCTAACGTAAAATGGTAATGACAAAAAAATAATAAAATTAAAGCCACACTATTAAAATGATGAAAAAGTGGAAATAATGGCCAATTTATTAGAATTAATCAGATTGAAGCAATTTTTTTTACCGGTAATTAATATTAATTATATTTAAGCATTGTATTTTAAGAGTATTAAATACAGCTGTTCAACAAGCTAATCAGCTGTTTTTATATCTGTACTTACATTTTATTGTTTTTATTATTATTATTATTGGCAGTTGAATTTTAAACAAATGAATTTATTTTTGTATTAAATTAATATTTTCCGGGGTTTTTTTTCTTTGATAAAATATTCGTTATAAAACATGCTCATTAGTTTTACCATGGCTACATATAAAAATTGTTTATGTTTAATTGCATAATCAATAGATAATATTTATTGGTGTTCAATGTTAAATTTAAGTTGGCCTACCGGTAATGGTCTTCCAAGATATTTTAAGTTTTTGGATAAAAATAATGTCGAAACCAAAGTAAAACGAATGAGTATTTCCTGAAAGTTATAATTCTTGGTATTTATAATTTTATTTTTAAGAATTTATAGTTTAAAATAAAAATATATATACAGATTATTTTTTTCTTGGCTAAATCTTCCGGTTCACTGACATTTCCGCTGCTGAGAGCCGTCATGCCGCACGTGCACGTGACGTGAGTAGGGTTCCTCGGCGGAAAATTTCTTAATTTCTCGTAAATTAAAGCAAGTATTTACGCTGGCGTAAGGTGTTGGACAGCTCGTTACGGAATATTAACTCGCATCGAAACGCACATTTTATTTTATTCTTCTCATTTAATTTTTTTCTTACTGGTACAATTCCAAATTTTTAAGTCTTCTTTTGGGGGGTTTTTTGGCGTTTTCTGTCTCGGAATAAAGATTATCTTCCGCTGTGTTTGTTGTGTTGTGGTTAGCGTGTCATGCTCTAGCAAACTCTGTTGGACGAGCATGTAATTATTTTTCTTTGTATTAAAAATGCACTTTTTATTTTTAATTCTCTGTGCTTTAACGTTAATTAACTTCATTAAAAGAATTTTATTTTATGCTTTTTTTTTTTAATGCGCAATGCTATCGAAAAATTATAAAATAAAAGAAATCAATGTTTTTCCAGCATTGGAAACCGGTTTCCGGTATTTAGAAAAAAAACATTTTTTATAGCATGCGTGTTAACCGGTTTCCGGTTTTTGAAAACTTTTTGTTTTGGATGTTTTTAACGCATGCGTGTTAATGGTGGAAAGTTTTTAGCGTGAAAACGCAAACCCGAGAAAATATTTAACTGATATACCGGTAATTTTTAAAGGTGCTCAATTACGATGATCATGCGATTTATTTTTGTTGAAAAAACTATTTCATTCGATGCGAAATTCGTTTTTTATTTATTTATTTATTATTTTTTTTTCTGGCATTGTTTTTCTCTTTTCTTAATCTTTGATACCTTTCACTCGCAAAACGTGAATGAAAATTATTCGTTTTTTATTTTTATTATTATCTTTTCTCATTTTAAAGTTTAGCTCGCTCGAATTCTCTGGTATTGAATTGAAGCTTTGTTTTATTTATGAAGTGAGATAACAAATATAGAATATATTTTATTTGCATTTTACGACATGAAGAAGGGTAAAAACAATGTTATTATCCTTTTCTCGTCTTTTTCCTCATTCGTGTACACAAACACACACACGCCACAGGATATTTCATTAACATACCGTACTAAGTTGAAGTTTATCAAAAGCAATCTGATAAGTTTTTTGGAAAAGAAGTACGACTGCTTCAATAGAGAAGAAGAAGAAGAAAAAAATACACATAACACACACCATGCTCTTTTTAATATTATGATTTTTTGAGTGTATCAAGTGGATTTGATTGAAAGCTGACTTCGCTCCACCCTTTACTCCTGCTTCGTTCGTTTTTCCACTACAGGTACATGCACTAACATTCTTTCATTACACGGTAGGCTCGCGCACTCTTTTCGCACAGGTAAATATTTATACTTGTTTCTTCTGATTTTTGCCACGGTAATCGTTCTGACAGAAACTGAACGTCTCTATTACAAACAATCTTGCACTTTGAAGCCGGAGGGGGGTATCAGTTCCCAATCTCTTTTAGCAATTTTCTTTTCAGCTTTGGAGAATACAAGCTAATCTAATTAAATCCAATTTTTGACTGCTCATTAATGAGCATCCTTTTTAGGAGAAAGAAAAAGATAAATAAATCAAAATATATATTTTTTTTGGCGGTTTTTTCGATTTCTAGTATTAGTCGTAATTTTATTTGCACAGAACTCAATTATTTTCAGTAATAAGATATTTTCTTGAAGGAATTTTGATATAAATTTTATCAGAAAAGATTAAATACAGTACTGTAATATGCATGGAAAATTAAAGTAGACATGACGTAAGCTTGAAAATTATTGTCAACGATTTTTTTTTATTTTTTTAGATTACGTTCTATTTTACATTGGAATGCATAATTAAAGGGTTTGCAGGAAAAAAAAAACGTTTTAAGAACGTCTCACTATTAAGCTACATCGAGTGAAACTTGCATGTAAAACTTGCAGCAATTGGGGTTCAAATGCACTTTTGAGTGGCAAATTAATGCGACAAATATTTAATTATTTTGCAGATGATTTACTAATATAACTAGAAATTGAACTGCAAAATAAATTGAAAAAAAAATCCAAATTTTTATCATTGGTTTTAAGGATCTTTTTTGAATAAATTACATTGCTCCTCTTTTGAATTTATAAAATAACCGAAAGTAGGATAACACCATTATTATTATTTTAAGAAAAAGTCACCAGGATATTGCTGCAAACCTTTTAATTGTATATTTTTAAAGTTTTATAAATAATAAAATGTGGCAGTAGACTTTATTATTAATAAAATGTACCAAACGACCGTGAACTGTTCCGACGTGACACGAAACAGGTTGGACATCATTTTTGTCTTTATGAAAGCACTTGTAGCGCTGCCAATTGTCTAAATCAGCAATCATGGCGTCTGATTAAATTTAATTAATTATCAATGAACTTGCAGTAATTTAGTCGGAATGTATTTAAAAACAATTATGCTTGTTTTGTTTTTTCTCTATACCAATGATACAAATAAATGTAAAAAGAAAAGATAAGTAAAATAATTATTGCAATCGGAGGTCATTAACTAAAGCTTGTTTGCCGACTATTTAGCATCGGATTTTATTTTAACTGCGTTCGCGATTAACGTTAAAAAAATAAAATAAATATATTTTATTTATTGCTTTTGTTAATTGAAAATTTGCAAACAATTTTTTTTTTAAAAGAAAAAAAAAAAGCGGTAAAATTAATTAAATGTTAGGCTTTTGATTTCGCATTTCTTAGTTTCTAAAGCATACCGTTCATTTAATTTTGTTATGGGTGTGTGAATTATGGTATGTTCCAGCAGCTAATGTTATCGTACGATCTGGTTGTTATTACTAATATGCCAGTTTAGCTGATTTCAATAATAATTATTATTAGTAGTAGAATGTTGAACCGGAGTTCATAATTATTTTGTTGATTTTTAAAATATTATTTTATATTATGTTGTTGTAGAGAGTGTATTTATTTTTACAGTCTTTCAAACAACTTGCAGTAATTTAGTTTCGTAGATTGTAGAAGAGAATACTGAAAATTTAATAAATTCGGTGAAATTTCCAGATTAAATTTTTAGATGTGGCTTTTTGGCTTTTATATTTTTGTCGAAATATTTTTAAAAGTTAACTTTTTGAGCTTTTTTATTTTTAACAAGTAAAAAAAAAATAAATAAGACCAAGTGTACTCTACCAACTGATAAACGTACAGATGACTCCAACTGACTCCAGTAACATGATTTTGAAGTTTTGCGCATACTGCATAGGAAATTTTTATAGCATTTCATAGCTCTTGTAGTTTATAGTCGTGCATTTTGGTAAGGACTTGCATTTCCGAGCTCTATTATATTTTTTTTTCGTCCTTTAAAAAATTCGACGTTAACGTTCGCATTTTTTTTTTTTTTTATTAAATTGCACTCTCGAGAGCCTGCAATCTGTTTTAAACAGGACTAATCTGGAAGCTGGAGAGTCGAATTTCGAGAATTTTGTTCTCCGAGATCATATCGAATGTCTGAAATTCGAAGCAGTATAAAACCTGAAATTCGCTGTGTTCATGCGTTCGACTTTTCCTTTTAAATTTTAGATTACGCGTAATGGTGCGTGAATAATGGCCAAAAAATATTGTAATTTGAGGGAATTATGGTTCGTGTGGGTGGAGTAAATGAGTGAAGGAGATCTTTGTTTTGGGGTCAGAGTCATAATAATTATTATTATGATGGAATAGTAAAACGGAATTAAATAAATATGCGGAAGACGTTAGTTTTCATGTCACTTAGTAATGCGACAGAGTAAGTCATGTATAATACATGCACCATTCCGTAGGCCTGCATTAGTAGACTCAAACTAAATAAATACTCCGTATGATTTATTTATTTTACTATATTTAGTTGCTTTTGTTTTTAAATATATTTGAAGTTATTCAGGTTACCTAACTTTTTTTTTTTTTTTTTAATAATATTATTTCGTTGCTATCTATTTTTTTTTTCCAAGATATGTCAAGGGAAATGATTTTGAAACATTTCTGTAGCCATTTTTATTATCGATTATTGCTACCGCTGTATTATACATTCATTGCATTTTTTTTCATATTTTGCCAAACATTTAGTTGAACGCGGAATTAAATGAAAATAAGGAAGGGCATTATTGCAATAAATTAAAGATAATAAACACAGATGTTCCATAGAACATTGACTGATAAAAATTAAATATGGCATATTATGTTGTTGGAAACTTGAATTGAATGAAATGGAATTACTATACTGTTGATGTAAATAGGTTCACATTTTTTTTTTTTTTAGATGAAATGCGTTTGAAAAGAATTAAGCTTAATTGCTTTACTGTGTACGGCATGCAATAAATAATATTTTATTTATTTAAAAGAAAGTTGTTTTATTAATATAAAAAAAAAAATCTCAGCTGCTTCTCCGTATGAATATTTTAGCTATTTTTTATGCAGCGGGCACACGTATTTATTATGCAATTGAAACAAATATCCACATGCTGGTGATACTCGCACTACATTTATAAATTTATAGTTTTAGGTTTTTATTTTATTTATCTAAAGAAAGATACAGTAGTATTTTACAGTAGTAAATGTAATTTGACGTTTCATATATTATTTAAATATTTTATTTGAAAAATGATTACAATTATTTAAAAAAACCAAACTTTTCAAACCTTAAAAATAAAAAGTTATTGCTTAATCATATTATTTTGAGTTACAAAATGATGCACAATAGTTTGAATTAAATTGGCAAAACAAATATAAAAGTAAATTTTGTTTTTATTCTTTCAAATATATTTTTTTGAAAAAAAATTGAGTTCACTTAAATTTCTCTGTTGGGTTTTTTTTTTTTTTTTTATTAGAAACGATTTCTAGCTTTGTTTCTTTGCAACATCTATTCCTTTAATTGCGTTGTTGTGTATCCGTTGAGCGTATTGTAGTCGACATTAAATTCGAGCAGCCCTTATCATTTTGCGCATCCGACGTGAAGAAAGAAGATGCTACGGCCTATCCATATTCCAACCGCTACTGTAGTTAGAGTGCTGCGGGTAAAACGTACGAGTTGCGGCGCTTAACAATTTGGAGAAAGCAAAAGTAATAAATCGGCCTCGTGTAATCTCGTTCCGTGCGAAAGCGTAAATTAGATGCCTTGTTTGTTTATTGTGTTTCACCGACATTCATTTTCGACACGGATTTAGGTAAAAAAAAAATATTTTTTTTTTCTTATAGGCTAACATTTTAAAGCCATAAATTTTGCGTGCGAATGCTGTGTGAAATGCTATGAAGCAAAAAAAAAAAATCATTTTTCAAAACAAACCTAAAAAAAAACAAACAAGCAAAAAAACATCAACCTTGTAAGACAGACCTACGCGCTTGAAAATTATTTAAGAAAGTTTTTTAGCGTAAAATATTGTTTCTGTCCAGATGTAACATCAGGTGACAGTTCCTAAAAAGAAGAAGCCGTTTGCATGTGCAATTTTCGTAATGCAATTTAAACTTGTCATCTACATTTTTTTTTTTTTTTCTTTCTCCAGTTGTTGGTATTTGCATTTAAATTTAATGGAAAAAATACTTAAACTGAATATTTGCCACATATAAGTTCCATTTTCGCTACAGTAGTATGTTTCCGAAATTTGTATAAAAATGTAGGGAAAGTTTTCAATGAATCGAGTTCTTTTCAGCAAAGACATAATATATTTAGGTAATATTTACAGAGTATTTAATAATTGAAAGATACGAGATTTAATGAACGATAATTATAATTAATGGGTAAAGAAAAAAATTTACAATAAAGGGGCAGCTGGAAGAGGCTACAGAGAAGCTCCGAGGAGCCAACCTCGAAATGTAATTGACCATCCCTGATTAAATTTCTTGATAAAATAAAAATGTGCGATTTCCAAGTTCCAAAAAAAAATCTGAAAGAATGAAATAAGTTTTATTAATTAAATAATTGCTTTTTTTTTTTTTTATTTTTTTTTCTTTTGATGTTTACTAGTACAGTTTAATGAGTAATGTGATGTTAAGCAAAGTCACCGAAACATTTTGAAAAGAGATTGAAAATCTTTTATATTTAACGACCTACTTTACTAGGAAAATGGTTTCTAGCATAACTTCTAATTAGACATTATTTATGAGAAGCAAAATGTCAAGACTTCTATTCTCCCGCTTATTTTAAGCGTCGAGACCTATTTTTTTTTTCTTCTTCTATAATATTATATCGGTTCATATCATTTTTCATTGTCATTTTTCACCAACGACCGTTAATATAAAAGCTCCAGCCATATTTAAATATGGCGGCTGAAAGATAACACACACACTGCGCTAACCAAAAGGGTGGAGATTTTTATTTTATTTTTTTTAATAATAATATTGAAATAGTAATAGAAGAGCTTCCATGGAAATGTGTTTCTTATCTATAAATTAATAAGTTTGTGACAGGTTAAATATGTACATTGGCGAAAAAAAAAATATTTTGAACTTAAAAATATAATGTGTACAGTATTATTAATGTAAATTGGGTTCGCAAATGGACGTGTAGCACTAGAGGTTAAATACAAACATTTGTACGACTTAATTTGTCTCAGTGTTGAGTAATTTATGTGATAACGTTGTTCATTGACCTCCTGAAACACCTCTTAGCACTACATAATGAAAACTTCTCCTGTCCGAGTTCATGCGAAAACAGTTTGCGCGAGGAAAAGAGTTAACTCGAGAGAGCCGAGAATCTATTGCCTTAAATAATTTCGAATATAGTCTATCTACTGTATATTATATTTAATTGGTTTTAATAAAAATTTATAATATACAGTGTATATTTATTTCTTTTAATAGTGCTCATTACAATGATTACAAAGCGCAAACGACAACGATACTTTAATGGTCGCGACAAAGCAGTCTCATATTATATCAATTGCATTATTTTGTTGCTGCATGCGTGGATAATTTTCTATATTTCCTTCTAGTCTTACTAATTATTAATTTCACGCTCAATAACTCAGGTATCTTATGCGAATTATAAAGTTCATCCAGCCTTTGCTTTTGTTTTGGCAAACGTATAAAAATCCACACACGTAG
Organism: Polydesmus complanatus; assembly: GCA_034692225.1. Taxonomy (NCBI): domain Eukaryota; kingdom Metazoa; phylum Arthropoda; class Diplopoda; order Polydesmida; family Polydesmidae; genus Polydesmus; species Polydesmus complanatus. The sequence goes on from JAQGAZ010000138.1 coordinate 71,371, forward strand.
GGCTAAGCTGGCTTATGTTAACGTCAATTCTAAATGACCATGTATGGATAATTAAGTATACATTTTTATACTTGTGTAATTACACAGTGTAACAATTTTGTAATAAAGAAGAGTTTTTTGTTAGAAATGGGTCTAATGAAAAGCCGATAATTATACAAAAAAAATTTTAATGGGCAACATTTTTATATCGTTAAAGATTTTTACGTTTAATTTATACTACTTATGCTTTAATTTTTCGATTTTATAATAATATAAATGCGCAAATGTGATATTTAGGTTTCGGTTTGATAATTTCATATCCCAAAGACAGGTGAAAAAATGTGTAATATTATCTTTCTTTGCCAATAATTTATAGATTGACCACAGGGTTAAAAGAAGCTATAAAACAACATTTGCGGGTAGATATTTTTATAATTTAAAACAATACGCTACATACTGGACTATGATTACATTGACAATAGAAATTTCTTATTTCTCAAACATTTCTTTTTATTGTAACGTAAGCCGATTATAATTATCAACGTTGGCATATGCATTATACCAACATATTATTATAAATGTTTGTAAGTGCGTAGGTAAATAACCCACTACATGCATTACAATATTCCAAGTGTCCATTGTACGAGAGCAGATTCACTCTGTGGTTGCTAACAACAATTGGCGTCAGTAAATTGAGTCACGCGTACTTGGAGCTAATAAAAATTTGCCTTCTTGCTATGGATTTGTAATATAAATTGCCTGCGTACAGCTTACTTTTATTATTTTATTAGTCATGGCAAGGTGTGAATCTCTTATTCCCTATATGAATAAAAATGTCAACACTAGGAACACGAGTGAGCATAGCAAATGATAGCTCTAGCATCTGGTCTTAACTCCTATGATTTGGGAGGTTCATACTGTATATACTAATTGCAGCGGTGGCGATCTCGGCAAACAATATTAGTCAGTGCCAGATGTGATTCGGTAAGTCGGGTTTGGTCATTTTTTTTTTTTTTTTCTTTTTCGAGTAGGCCGAGATGAAATCTGTGTGTATGTGCAGTATAATCATAGACGACGCCGACCTCAATAATGTAGGCGGGGGAAACGATGCGAGTTTTGCATTTTGTCGAGTACATTGCAAAAGAAAAATAGCTGAGGAAAAATAGTTATTATTAAAAAAAGAAAGAAAAAAAAAGAGTTTGACATCGAAGTCACACACCATTAAATTTACGCCATGACGACATTTTAAGTATACCTCAAGTGAGGTATGCCAGAGCATAGACACGAAATGAGATGCCTTTCCCTTCTAAATCTAATTAGCAGGCGGAAGGCAATTGTGTGTAGCTTGAACGTTTCAACTACTATCACCCAACTGCAGAACAGTTTGTCAAAATGAAAGGAGCCGAGTGGCAGTTGGAGCGTCAACCATCATTTTCTTAAGTTTCGTAGCCTTAAAAGTCACGCTACTACCGCCCAAGTTTGTTCGTATACGTTGTTTACAGCCCAGCTCATATTGTTTACTACACGCGTTTGCTATATGACAGTTGGAGAGAGTGAAAGTGCAAACATGCGAAGTTGACGAAGTGCTGTTATTCGGATCGAGCGTGGATATAAATATTAGTTGGAGTGGAAGAGTGAAAATTGTTTATCGATCAAATGAAAGCGCGGAGAAAATGAAACCGCCAGCTGTTGATAACACATGGAAATGTATTCGATGATAAGTTAATCTCCGTCTCGCACTTGAATAGACCGTTATTAGTAGTAAAAGTAAGTTATTAGCTGAGCTCTTGTAGAAAATAATTGAATGTTCTTAAGTTTCAAGTTTTGGTACTTTGTTTGCAATTTAATGCAAGCTGAGACTGTTGAGTTCACTTTTCGCGTGCGGTACCGTCACGGAGGTTTACGAATAGTTAAGTCTTAAAGGCTAAAAGTCAAAAAACTTTAAAAGGATTTTGTAATGTTTACTTTTAAAACTTTTTAACGTACAGTAATTAGCACTTGTTTTTGTCTCAATTATTATTATTACTTGCAAAAAAAAAAATGAATGAATGAATGAATGAGCAGTATAATACAGTACTGTATACAGTGTGTATTTTCTTATTATTTTTTGTGGGAGCACAATAATATTATTATAATTTATCTAGTCAATCTCAAAATAGAGTATTTGTTTCGTATTATTTAATAATTATGTTTTTGTTTTTTAAAATCGAGTTTAATATCCAAATAGTCATGTAGGCGGCTTACTATATGGATGTGCCGGTAATTTTTAATACAGTAGGCCTATATCCGAGCTTTTAATACAAGCCTTTGGCATGATATGAAATAATATTTTAATGTATTAATGTTTTGAGTCTAAGCTTGCTTGTGTGTCTTGTTTTGGTTGTTTACACAACCAATCTGGTTTTTGCTCTTATTTATTAATTAGAGCTTACCTTCGAGCTATTAAGTTCTATCTACTTTGATCAAAATACGTGATCGTGTTATTGATGCACATTTTCAATATACGGCACTGTGCTATATAGTAAATTATGCGGGGAATACGACAAGAAAATATAATGGAATATGCCTGCCGCTGTTTTTTAAAGTAAGAACTCTGGCTGTGTGCTATTTGTGGTAATGGCAGTACTGCATGTTTAAAGTAATCCGTTAATCCTGCAGTATGTAGGCCTGCATTTTCAACGCAACTGCAGCAGTAACGCACTTAATTTTTTTTAAATATAAAATACTTCCTCCAACATGAAAAAAAAAAAAGTTATTTACCGTGCTTGGATAATCCGTAAATAGCTAATCGAATGTGTATCCATTTGCTATTAGTATTAAATTCTTCGTGAGGGATTTTATAAAACCGGAATAAATTTGTATTAAAGATGAATTGAATGGAGGGGATATGTTTCGTCGTTTTTTTACGCTAATCTTACGCCTTATTTGAAGAAATTGTGTGATGCGTACGGTTTAGTTCCGGCGTTGCACATTTTTGCATTAGCAAAAGAGAGCGAATAGAAAAGAAAGTTTTTTAGGGTGGAAAATTAAATCGCCAAATTTGCAACTTTAAATTTATGAATTTTGATTGAGGTCGTTGCTAAAAGAAGTCCCAAACTAGGCAAAAAGGAAGGATAGGGGCTTCAAAACATTTGTAAGATAACTGACTAAAACATAAGATTAAAATATTGCTGTGTATATTTAAAAAATCCGTTATTCGGTTTAGTTTTATTTTGATTTTTGTCAGTTAGGAGGTGGTTTTTAAATTAGGTTGTAGAGATTTTTAATTGAAATTTATTTGCAAAACTTGTCTGAAAATTGTTACCATAAATTTGTGGGTGCTTGGAAGAAAAACTCTGTTGACCTAGATTTTTTTTTTTTTCTTCCCCGAAATTTTATGATTATAGTGGGAAACATTTTGCAGGCGGTGGCAACTAGCAAAATGCTTAATTTGCTAACATCAGACTTTTAAACGCCGTCCCTAGTCTCTTTTCGCTTCTCCCTCCAACTTTTTATCGGGTCCTAGGGGAATCGCGCTAAGGGAGAGAGCGTAAATCGATAACAGAATTTTATGGTGGGAGATTTTATTACTGGTGTAAACCGAGCTCAATCAAGTTAAGGGAAGGAATGCTCAAAGTTCAGATACTGTACGCGGTGTCAGAAAATGGGATATAGAAAAGTACTAATCCCTAAACTACTCGCCGCTGTTCACGTTGTGACAACGAGTGCGCAGTCTGATGAATGATAACAGCTTGGAACATCTACGTATACGACAAATATATATTTTTTTTCTTTCTTTGAGCTTAAAACGTTTACACACCTTTTAACATCATTCTAGAAAATCTATTTTCAAGTTTTCAACTAAAGATTTTTTTTTTTCATTATTTTTATTATTATTTCTTTTAGATGACTGGATGAATGGCGGTGTGCGGTGAACACGAGTTGTCGATGCGGCAATGACAGCTGCAAAGATAATCACTTCCTGGATAAAAGGACTTCTGAATGTCTAGAAAAATCATGGAAACGGAATCAGTGAAATCGGGACATAGTGAGCACTCTTCACGGTCTCGAAGAAGTCGTTCGGGACATCTGACAAACCACAGCAGCCACAATAATCATTCCGGTAAAAATTAAGAACAGCGGATTTTATTTACATTTCATTAATAAAACACACACGCAAACCAGTTAACGGCGTTCTACGTTCCAACTTCGTTTAGCTAATTACTTTAATAATTGCAATAAAATTCATTTTCTTTGCCCGAAAAGTTGAATAAATATTTAAAACTTTTTATAAGTAGACTAAGTAATCATAAATACCATATACAGTACTCGTAATTAGTAGTAAAATAAACGTTAAAAATATTGCAATACGGTTTAATTACGTTTTTTTTTTTTTAAATTTAATTTTAGAAGTAAATTTAATTTTTTATTTTCAGTTTTTATTCTTGGTCGTCGAGCTTAGTGATAAATTTTTTTTTAATAATATGAATAGATTTTTATGGGTGAAAGATTAATAATTTATCATAATATTATTTTGAATTTAAATATGTAGGCTACTTTAATTGAGCCTCCATGTCATGTAGGCGTATCTCCTATTCTGGAAAGTACTGTATATAACTTACATTGTAAGCAGTTGAAAATCTATTGAATAACTTTGAAATTGCTCGCCATGAATTTTTATGGCTGTTTCTATTGATTTCACACAATACGAATTTGTTTTGGCTACTTGACTTCACACTTTTTTTTTTTTTTCACCCGTCAGAATTTCTTTTTATGTAAAGTTCAATGAGGCGAAATTTAGTGATTGTTTACATTGTGTTTCTAAGTCAAGGAGTAACACTCCATCGAATGGAATGATTTATGTTCACTTCAGCGCTTTTATTCAATTCAATTTAATTTAGAGAAACACAACCTTTAACAATATATGTTTTCTTAAAATACCAACGCTTTTATATTACTCACGTTTATTTTTTCATATAATTGAAATATTTGCTCTTTTTTTTATGATGTAACAGGCCATAACCACATCTCTTGCAACCATTTGGGTGGAAGTCACCGATCTCGTCACGGCTATCGAAGATCAATGCGTAGTGATCGAGGAAACGGCGTGTTCGGGGGTGGCGGAGGAGGAGGAGGTGGTGGCAACAATGGTTTTTTCAGCCCCATCCCTTCAACAAAGGTGGAACTGGAAGAGATGCGAAACGGCGAAGAAGTTATCGAGGTTCAAATCCTTCCTCAAGATGACAATTGGGGAGACAATACCACCGCTATTACCGGAAACACTAGCGATCATTCAGCTTCAGCCGACGATCTATCTCGTATGAACAGAGATCCCTTTTATTCGCAACACATGGGAGTGGTATTTCAATGTCAACGTTACATGGGAACGGTGATAGCGGCTTTGATTTCGATCGCGGCTTTCGCTTCACCCGTGGTCATGGTGGTCATACCCAAACTTCCAATATTTGAATGGAATAACGAGAACATGGTTTGCGGACCCGAATGCGACAGCGCTCTCATTAGTTTTTCCTTCAAACTTCTCATTCTGGTGGTTGGAACTTGGGCGGTGTTTTGTCGTCAACCCAAAGCCACCATGCCTCGGATTTTTATCTTTCGAGCTCTCATTCTCGCGCTGGTATTTGTGTTCACTTTTTCTTATTGGCTGTTTTACGGGGTTCGGGTGTTGGAACGTCGCGACGTAGTTACATATTACGGCGTGGTACAATTTGCCTTATCATTAGTCGACGCTTTACTTTTTATACATTATTTGGCGATTATTCTCATCGAACTTCGGCAACTGCAGCCTCAATACTCGGTGAAGGTTGTTCGGTCGCCCGATGGAGAGTCCCATCATTATAATATGGGCCAACTTAGTATTCAAAGAGCCGCTGTGTGGATCTTGGAAAAATATTATAGAGATTTTTCAATTTATAATCCCTATTTAGAGCGTTTACCCACTCGAAATCATAAATCAACGTCGGCTTTTAAGTTTTACAACATGGACGGTTTGACGCAGACCAATATACAAGGATCAAATCGAGCAGTTTTGTCAAATAGTAGCCGTCGAAGAGATTCTAGTCACAATGAAAGATTTTACGAAGAGCACGAGTATGAAAGACGGGTTCTCAAGAGAAGAGCCAGACTGATAACTGCTGCTGAAGAGGCCTTTACTCACATTAAACGAATGCACGAAGAACAAGGTTGGTTAGGATTTATATATTTACAATAGTAATTTATAAAAATTTATATTTTTATTTATCTTTAAGGTCCAGCTATTCCAATGGTTCCGATGGAAGCGGCCCAAGCAATTTTTCCTTCAATGTCAAGACCTTTGCAAAAGTACTTAAGAATAACTCGGCAACAACCTCGTCACAGTATGGAATCCATCTTGCAACATTTGTCACTGTGTCTCACTCACGATCTCAGTCCAAAAGCCTTTCTGGAAAAGTATTTAGTGGCCACTCCAGTGCTGCAGAGTGATCGTGAACACAGACCTCTTCAGACGTGGGGGTTACTATGTGATGTGCTTCTCTCTCGAGCCGTCGAACATGGCACCGTCTTCCAATTACGTCAAGCAGAAGTTTCACTTTTGTGTATCGTGTCAAAAATTCCTCATTTTAACGTGACTGAAGAAATAGTAGATCCAAAAAGTAACAAGTTCGTGTTAAGGCTCAATTCAGAAACTTCCGTATAACATTTTTTTTTAGCTTCTTTTATTATTAAAGAAAATAAAAAAGCTGCCTATAATTGACATTGTACGTACGCTGTATGTTGTGATGCCTAAATTAATTAACATTTTTTTTTTGGTATAACTGAAAGATTTATTTATATTGATTTTTTTTTTTAAAAAAAAAATGACGTCATAAAAAAAAGGATTAATACTCATCGTCATCTTTTGCAACGTGCAATTTAAATACATTTTGACGCTTTCCGTGTGGCCATAAGAATAAAGCGGCAGCATTTTTAATGTAAAAATTGACTTATTGATTTGTGCCTGTGAATAAATTTTATTTGTATTTTAATTACTTGGACAATTATTTTAGCAAATTTTAATGCTACTTGGCAATTATTATTGTCGACCTACAGTACATAATTATTTGAAACATTTTTTTTTTAAATTGTGTTATTTAAAATTTGTGGATTCCACTATTTTATACCGTTAAGCTGCCCTTAATTTTGATTGTAAAATTTAAAGGACAGTTTAATAGTACAAGCCCACTGTTGTAATCCAGTTTTTCACATAAATGTACTTTTTTAGGAACTGGTGTTAACAATGTGTAAAGTTTTTTTTTTAAAAAAAAACAAACATTTTATTTGAAAAATAAATTGTACATATTAACTTTATGTATTAAATTTTTTTTGTACAATGAATAAGTGGTGCAAACATGGAGTAAAGCCATCGTAAAAATTACAAGGAACCCTCAAAATTAAAAAAAAAATAATTCAATTAAATGATAAGCTACAGCATTATGGTAAGTGGTAATGCTATAATAACTATTTGACTATAAAAATTTATTTTCATAAATAATTATTATTAAACAATAATTTTAAGTTTGAAAATAATTTTTTATGAAAATAATTTTTTCAAATAGTTTTATTTGAAAAATTTTATCATTCTCAACAGTCAAGAATGGCCGCTAGGTGTCGATTATTACCTCTCCGGGAGAAAATCACTATGGCAGGGGCAGCCTAAAAGATTACAATGGAAAACAATTAATTTTAAGAAAGCCGACATAATATTGTAATTTGGGTGAAGAGTTAAATAAATTTAAACTACTATACCGAGTTTAACAATATTAAGTTAAGAAACTTTGCTTTTATATGGAAATTTTATCGCGTTTCGGTTCTTTTTATATAACCCATTCGTGGAGTGACATCACCCGTATCGATGCTTTTTGTATCGATTTATTTTGGGTAACGATACTGTGTGGCGATTTAGTGGTTATTTCGTCTCTTCGATATAATCGATATTGTTTGATACTTCTTACTATTTTCTCATATTTTTTTTAGTTGTTTGTCAAAATTCAAAACAAGATGAAGCGCGGTGCGTTTATAGTTTTGGAAGGTTGTGACAGATGTGGAAAAACAACACAAGCTAAACTTCTCGTGGATTACTTATTGAAGTTGGGACGAAATGTGCAGGGAATGGGATTTCCAGGTATTTTGATGTACATGTACAGTAATTATTATAATTAATAGTTTTGTTATTTGCGCATTGATTTACTTATGTGAAGACCGAACGACCAATATTGGCGGGATTATAAGTCAATATCTGAAGAAAGAAACTCCCTTAGAAGACCATGCCATTCATCTTTTATTTTCTGCTAATAGATGGGAATTAAAGTAGTGTAAATCTTTGTTAAATGAAATCTAAATTTTTATTTGACTGTATTATTATTATTGTTCAGGAACAAAATGTCAAAATTGTTAAATGGAGGTACTACTCTCATCGTAGACAGATATTCTTTTTCAGGAGTTGCATTTTCAGCCACAAAGAACGTAAGCCAACATTATTTTGATTATAAAAACTGGCTTATGTAATTAGTTGCTCCTATTGCAACAGACGATGGACTTTGATTGGTGTGTGCAACCGGAATTGGGTTTGCTTTCACCAGATCTTGTTTTGTATCTGGATGTGAAGCCTGATGTTGCGAAAACCCGGGGCCAGTACGGAAATGAGATTTATGAAAATCCTGAAACTCAAAGTAGGGTTAGAGGTATATACAAGAAATTAATGACAGATAAATGGAAAGTAAGTAAAAAAATATCTCACTATTTACATGTAATTCATAAAATTAACCAAAGATGAATTTAATGTTTTAGGTTATAGATGCAAATAAAAGTGTTGCAGAGGTTCACAGTGATCTAGTTAATATTGTAGAAAATTTTGATGTTGCGAACGATCTTGTTCTACAAACCAGTTTATAATTTCTACATAACGTAAGCACTTTGAACGTTCTCACTATAAAAATATATTTTAATTACTGTAGGTATACAATATTGCATCTCCCACACTTTTGTATTTTAATCGATTTTTATAAAGTTAACCGCTTTTGAAGCTTTTATTATACTGTTTCATAATTTTTTGATAACCATATTCGTGATTAATGTCACAAGTTATGTTTACGTACAGTAAATGCAGCTGATGACTTTTTTCTTAAGGCATTTAATATAAATTATTGAATCATTTACAAAATAATGTTACCCAAAGCCTTAGGTATTATAACTTAACTAACAAAAAAACAATTATTTTTAAATATTTTCGAGATCAGAACGTAAGTCAATAATTCGTTAAACTAGCCATGAGAAGTTCCATTCTATTTAAGAAGTTTCTTCCCTCCATCTTATCCCACCGAACCTCTTTAAAATTTCCACCAAGATTTTCCCATCTCATATCGCGAACCAATTGTCCAGGATAAAAATCTTTCCGAGGTGCGGACTGAATGCAAACTTGGGTCCCAGTCTGTGGTCCACATTTTACCGCGATAACTCTATTCAATTACATAAATAATATATACTTTAGGTTTGTCTGATCAATTTACGATATAATTTTAAAGTAAAATAAATTAGCTTGCCTGTCGCCCGTAGGTGATGCGAGGATAACCGATGAAGAATTAGCGAGAGGTTCGACGGTTCCAACTCCAACGTGATTGCAACTAGTTAGGATTTGCCAACCGATGAGTTTGCAAAGAGTTTGAACTGCATTCAATTGATGTTGGGACATCTGTATGGACAATGAAAAGGCAAGTTTTAATATTAAATAGCTAAATTTTAATAAGATATATTACCATATAGAGTATCAAATCTCTTAGTTCTTGAGGTTCATAAGACATTTCCATTATCCGTCCATCTTTAGAAATTGCTTTTAAAGTAACTTCGTTGACGTGAATAATTAGAGACGTTCTAGACAATAATTTCAATAATATATCAAATATTCATTAAAATTATAGCAAAACAAAGATTCTTACCGACATAAGGTTTCATAACCATGAGTCATAATATATATTTTAACACAACTGTGAGTAGGGCTGTTTAGACTATTCCAGTGCGCAACAATGAGAGGATCTTTGATCTCTCGTGCTAGGGTATCAATCACATACATTGTCCTAAAATTGTACAAAATGTAGGTGAATGCAAGCTTAAAACTATATCAATCGAGGTTACCTTAATCGTAGTACAACGTGCTGAGCTTGCCTAATAATTTGTTCGAGTAAGGACTCGCTAAAAATAAAGTTCTATTATAATTTGCGACAATTTAACAGATGTTTTAATGCTACCTCTGAAACATTTCTTGCAATGTGTGGCGGTCATGTGCTTCCGGGCCTGCTAATCTTCTTCGTTTACTCACTCCAATAGTGGCTGTAGTAGGATGTGGCATTGGATGATGAGAATTTTTATAATGAATATCTCTCAAAAGTTGATGTAACGAATGTTCCAAAACGTAATTATGATCTGATTTTTGTGGTGGCGGAACAGCCTGCAAAATAATAATTATTATATTAATACCGTAACCAACAATATATTTAAAATTTCAAAAATACCTTTCTATCTTGAACGGAACTGTGACACAGTCCAATTATAACTTGAATGCCAGGAAATAACTATATTTTATATTTAAAAGAATTTATTTAAACCATTTTACATGTACTACTAGTTAAAAATATTCTATATACAGAGGCTGCGATTTGGTTTCCAACCACTAGGTGAGGGATTGCTGCGCGTGATTGTACAGCTTCTTTAGCTAGCTAGAAGAGAAAAAATACAAATTTGAAATTCAAAACTTCATTAATTAAAAAAAAAAATGAAACTTGCATACATGAGCAAATAATTCTTTGCAAAATAACACGTTCTGAGCTTGTTCTAAATTAAAATGCCAATGTCCGTTGGCTGGATTTTGGGAACTAGGTGGAGAAGGAATATTCAATCTGGCACAGCAAAGTTTTTCTTGATCTAAAGACGTACAAATAAAAAATATTTCCCTCATATTTTTTTAATGTTCTAACTGAATAACCTTTTTGGATAGTAACTTGAATAAAACTAATTCCCTCCAATTCGCTTGGTATAGTAACTTTCAGTGCGCTAGCGGGTCGCGGTCCTTGAGACCCAGGAGATAATAATGCATCTGTTTCTTGTTCACTTTTAGCTACTTCGAATACACCAGATTGCCAGAACCGAGATCCAGCTAATTTTTTTTTTTTAAATTAAGTAATGTAAATGAATCTGATAAACTTTCAATGACATTAGAAATATTTACCTGTTCTATAACTTAAATCTCCTAAAATTGTATTTCCCACTTTTTTTAACCTCCACGACTGGCGTAGATTTAAAAGTTCTAAATGAAAATATGGCAAAGCTGGATTTCGGTTGTTCATTTCAAATAATGAGCTTCTTAATCGATCTGCTCCTGTGTTTAAAATATGAGCAGCTCCTGCCAATCCCTAAATTATAGTTTACGTAATTTAGTAATTAAATTACACCTCAAAAATAAAATAATTTAAAAATACCTTTTTCTTTGATAAAAGGACTAGTAGCGGCTTCGACTCAGGTCCATCTTGAGAAACGGGATCCAATACTAAATAGTTTCTTTCTTTTGCAATGCTTAAGACGTCATGCAAAACACTGACTTCGATGAACGCACTCCTACAAATAATTGATAAACAGTTATTTTTACATAAAGGCTTCCTTTTTTTATTTAAATATCACGCTTAACTGTAATTTCGATCTGACTGTTTCCCAGGGCCAACTCGGTTGCTGGAATTGGGCAACTTCTTTTGAAGTCTCCGTCTCTGTTTTTGGAACCTCTTTAACTTTACATTCCTCTTCGCTATCTGTTTTGCTGAAATCTATTTTATGTGCCAACTTGGTAAAATTTTCCGACATCGACAGCGGACTAACAATGTAAAGAAATTAAATTAGATTACAAAATGAATACACACCGGGCATATAATATGAAAATTATACACGCGAGAAACTTACGGTTGATAGATTTCTTGTCCATCGTACGTAATTTCTTGAATCGGGTTTTCAAAAGCTACTTCAATGCTTACTTTCACTGACTGTGCCATTATAAATTCATTCAATTCTTCACAAATTTAATATTTTCTCCATATAAACCGCAATAATTTTTGATCAAAACGTTATCCTATTTTTTTTGCGACTCCGCCATTTGACAGAAAGCGCCCTCACCCGGCTGACGTAGCAGATGCAACATAGCAGACTACGGCGCTACCGTTTTGCGCCACAAAATTTGTGTGAGCGCCTAAAAAATGCCAAACGGTTGTAGTTCGTGAATACCGTGCAGCTAAATTGGATTTTTGCGTACAATCGTTATTTTCTTGCGGCCATTTTTTTTGTGGGATCTACAAAACTTTAATTATTATCCAGGCTGGTATAAACTGAAATAATCGAACAAAATTGAAGCAAACTGTTACTAAGAAAGGTAATTATATCGAAAAATGCTGCGGGTTATTTGGGCTTTTGAAAATGAGGCCGCAGTTAATAAACTGCAGATGGTAAGCGAAAAGGTAGAGAACGCTAGAAGCAAGGTAAAGGGTGAGGGTTATTGACTTGAGAATAGAAAACGCTTTCAGCTTTTCCCATTAAGGTCATTATTTCTCATGAATGATATTCCTTATTACAAATCTTTGTTTTCCTAATGATTTGTTTTTTTTATTTTTATAAATTAATTAATAAGGTAATGTGATACGGCGTTGAGTTTATCTTCAATTTAATAATTTATTTTTTTCTTGCTGTTATATTACAACCCGCATTATTCAATGCTGTTACATGTATAAATAATTTTCTACATCTGTTATTCTAATTAATCGCTTCGTATTATTTACTGGCCGCAAACATTTGTTCACCTTTATTACAAAAAAAAAATAAAATAAATAAACTTTTGAAATCGAACGTACTGTACGAGTCTTTAAGGCTGGTTTAAAAATTATTATTTTTTTTTTTTTGAAAAGTTTTTTTGTCATCTTTTATTAATGTTAATATTCTTCTATTGTTAGGTTTTTGTTGGGGGAGGCCAAGATGGGTACTCAACAGTTCTGTTTAAAATGGAACAACCATCAGTTGAATATGTTGTCGGTGTTCGATCATTTACTTCAAAACGAAGCTTTTGTGGACGTGACGTTAGCGTGCGAAGGTTTGAGTTTGAAAGCCCATAAAATGGTCTTGTCGGCGTGTAGTCCTTATTTTCAAAATCTGTTTATGGAGAATCCGTGTCAACATCCTATCGTGATTCTCAAAGATATTCAGTACAGCGATATGAAATCGATAATTGATTTTATGTATAAAGGTGAAGTGAACGTTTCTCAAGAGCAGCTAAACGCTTTGCTTAAAACAGCTGATACGTTAAAAGTGAAAGGACTGGCCGAAGTGTCAGGTCAAGTGACTCAATCGCCGGTCGCCGAAACTTCGTCGTCCCAACAAACGCAGCCTCAACAACAGCAACAAATAATACCCGTGCCATCCAAATCTCCAACTTTAAAACGAAAGAGACGTCACGGCCATCCTCCTTCTCCCAGTGCCATTAACACGTTACATTCGAACTCATCCTCGTCCTCTTCCTCAAACTCGCAGCAACCTCAAGTTCAATCCGTCGTCAGTCTTTCGTCGAAAAATAATAATTATTCTAGTGACGATTCCGTGGAATCTCGGCAGCTTTCGAAAGTCAATAACGGAGACGAAGCTAGTTTCGAAAGTGTGAACGATTTAGTAGTGGCGCAGTTGAAAGAGGAAAGGTTGGAGGAGAATTCGAACGATGTGAATAATTTATTGCTAAATTCTCAGGATCAGATTGACATCGACCCGGATCCATCCAACATGGTAATTTTAACTTATTTATTTATTATTATTTTTTTTTTTATAAAAAATAAATTTTTAAAATGAGCAGTGTTAGGGAAATAGTTTAGGTTATCAGGTAAAAAATTAAAACCTGAAGTACTTTTGGTGTTCTCCATCCATCAATATATTATTTTGTTTTTGTTATTATCGATTTCTAATTTTCGTTAAGATTTTGAAAGATGCAAAACCCGCAAGTCATAAAATTTATAATCAAAAGACGATCAATTATTTTTTTTAAAAAAGTTTATAAGGTCTTTAATATTTAAGAAACAGAAGTTTTTTTTTTCTTTCTATACTTAGTTTATTTGTTTTTCTAGCAATACAGCAATGACGGAATGGACCAAGAGAACGTTTCACCGATGAGAAATGACAATAATTATTCACATTCTGTTTCCATCCCATCGACGTCTCAAACGGGATCCAACTTAGGTAAATATTGTTTTTATTTATTACTACTTTTAAGACCCCTTGGTAGATAATAATAATTGTTAGGACGCTATGAATGAAAGATAATTCAATTTTCAATATGGATTATATAAATTTAGTTGGAACTTTAAAAGCGCGGTAAACTCGTTAATTATTATTATTATCATTTTTTTCAAAAGTTGAATTCGTGCCGTTAATGCTGACGTGTTTTTGTTGTTAGGTAATTCAGATTTTTTTTAAAGTTTACTGTACACCGTCATTGTTATTCTGAAGGTACATGTGAGAACACAAAAACGTGTGCTGAAATTTGTGTCAAAGAAATTAATTTGTTCAAATTACATTAATTCGTTTGACTTGCATGAGTCTTGCGGTAATCGCTTAAAATAGTTGAATGGGGGTAGCATTTGCCAAGTAATCAAATTAGACGATCGATAACCAATATTTTATTTTTTTTGTGCTCGTTTTGAATGGATCTAATCGGAATCATTTGCCGCTATTTTTAATTTATTTGGTGAAAGAGATATTAAGCTTCATTCGCGTAAATTAATTCTTACGTTTCTTTTACCTTTACAACATTAGTATTATTCATACTCTTGTTGGTGTTTCGGTTACATTTTATATTTTTAAAATGAAAAACATGATTAGGGTTTTTTATTTGATAGTTTTTGCCATGATTCTGAATGGGTTCTTTGTTCTTCTCTGCTTTTCATTTTCAAGTTTTGTTTATTTTATTATACCGGTTTATATTATTTTTTTATTTCCAAGCTTTGCATAAGTTATTCAAACAACTTAACATTTTATTTGAATACGATGGCATTCTGCGTTTGGTCGTTAACATGAAAATCAATTTTGGTTTATTTGAGATTCTGTTTTAAGATTGGGGTAGAAATAAATAAAATTTAATTCGGTTTTTCTGTTTCGTGGATCTTGAAAACATTTTCCTCTTAACAAACTAACGTTTGACTGCTTTGCATCGGTAGACTGAATAATTTTGAAGTTTGTATAAGGCTTACTTCATCGGTTTTTTTTTTTTTTTCTTTAAAAAAAAAAAAGGTTGTCAACATTATTTTTTTAAAACACGAACTGTGGAAGATTCAATGTCTTAAAAATAAAGTACTGTAACTTACTTGAAAACTTTTCTTCATAACTACTTTTGCACGTATCGTATTAAAATAGGCTAAATAGCTTTCAAATTGATTACCTATATTTGGGGTAATGCATAGAAATTTTTAATATCATGTAGTTTTATTACATGTAAAAATGAGGGTTATTGACAGGCTTGCTGATTTCTTCATTTTTTTTTATTTCTCGGTTGACATCGGGGTTTAAAAATTGAAGGAGACAGTAAGCCTGTGTACGACAGGATGAGAGACCACCTGCAACGTCTTGACAATCCCTGGCAATTTGCTACTAGGCTGGCTAAACTACTTTTCACTGAGGAGGAACGCGTTAATATAAGTGCGAACTCGTTGCGAGAACCTCAAAATACTCAGAAATTGGACTACATTCGCAATATCGTATTTATGGAATTCAATGTGGAGTTGAGTAATCAATCCAGCGTTTGGTCTCGGTGCATACAGGCTATAACTTGGCACTGTCAATATATTCGAAGGAAACATAAAGAAAAATGTGGAAGTTCGCGTTCTAGCACGTAATTTGTTAGCAAGTATTTGTTTTTCTTCGCTTTTATGTATTTTAAATACAGTACAGTAGTTGCTTAAAGGAATTGAAAAATAACAGCTTTACTATCCGTGTAAATTAATCTGCCAAATTTAGTAAAAGAGAATTTAAAGCGCTTGAGTAATGTTGTCTTCCATTGTAAAAACTTCCACAAGAATGAAAATAAATTCGAAGAACTTAAACGTTTTGATTATCAGATACATTTCTTTTCTTTGTCGAATTAATTGGGGGTGTTCATTGATGGATTAATAAGGGTAAAATCTAATTGTTTGCAGTTTTACGCTGATCTTGGTTACAATTATTTAAAAGGTAGAATTAATGTTTTGATTTGTATTTTTTTTATCACCGGTACAATAATTTTCGCACAAAAAATTTAAATTTTCTGAATTCAGTTATCCGCGGCGATGGCGAATAGTAATAATTATCCTAACAGTAACTGCTTTTTCTATGCCGATCCATAATACAGTACAGTAGAGGATTTTTGGGTTTTGTGGTTGAGCTGCATTGTAGCTGTGCAAAGAAGAATTTCTTTTTTAAATTTATTTCTTAATGTTTGCATTTGGTGCTAAGGTCTGGTTCACTCAATATTTTTGAATGAGGTGAAAACCGATATGTGGTGGGGGTTTTTTTAGAATCTAGATTATTGTATCAATATTTGTACAAAGCAACACTTAACGTTAATAGTGACACATATGTGGGTTTGAATATATGTATATATGACAGGGTTTTATTCTTAAATTATTAAGGTTGGGCTCGTTACCAAGGAGCAAAACGTGGATATAGACCGAGAATAAATTGGACAGTGACCGATCTAATTCGAGCAATGGATGCCGTAAAAAAAGGCCACATGAACCTGACCAAAGCAGCACTGGTCTACGGGATACCTAAAACCTCATTATTCTACTATGTGAAAGGAAAGACTAAGCTACAATGGAGCACTCATCGTTTAGCCAGCTGAAACACGACACTCCAAACACATTTCTAACTTCTATATATATATTTTTTTACTGTGTTTTAGTTAATTTTGTTTACCTTTCCAATTAATACTTAATTTATTTTAAAAAAGGGGATATGGAGTTTTAAGGCAAGAGTATGAAAGAGTAGATTTGAAAGATCTGTTCTACATTTTCTAACGTGGTTATAAACTTTTTATTTGTTTTCTATTACTGAAATAGGCTTTTACAAAATAGGTCAAATTCCATTCAGTTTTATAATTTTTTACTTTATATTTATTTATTTCAAGTTAACTGCGTGTGGATTTTTTAAAAAAAATAATTTATATTAAAAAAGTTTTATTTTGGGAACTACCGTGAATGTTTTTCAAGTTGATCAAACGGAGACACGTAGATGTAGAGCTTCAGAAATATTGAACGAAGGAATATGAGAATTAGTACATGTATTATGTTTTTTGACTGCAAAATTGATAAGGCTGGCTGGCGTGACAACATTTGTGAAAATAATGCACAGCTACAATGTTATCACCAAAGGAGATTAAGGATAAACAGAAAGAGCGATAGAATCACTAAGCACAATATTTGCACCATTGATTTTTCTGGTTATAAATGTGTATTGAGCGGTTCGATGAATTCAATATACTTTTATTATACACAATGCAAATATTTTATCTACAAATATTAAATCATTATTGATGTTTGATGATATAATATTATTTGTTTATTTATTTCAAATAACCTTTAATCTATCGTATTCTAGATTAAATAGGCAATTGATTTTTAACATGGTTTTGAATGGGCAGTATTTCTTTTGAAATGCAGTAATTGTTATACTGTTCAATGCAATGTGCGTTTGCGTTATCTCCTTATTGTTGGTTTGTTTTTAGAAAAACGTTAGCTTTCTAATAAATACAAGCTAATGTAAATATTGGATCGACGTATTAATTAGATGCATTCGTATTTTAAATAAATCAGTTCAGAATTAATTTAAATTTAAAAAAAAAAATCGAATTATTTTTATCTTTGCTTTATAAATTGTATTTTTCCCCCTGTAAACGAGTTTATACTCAGTTTAATAATAATTATGTAAGTAGATCAGCATTTTCATGCGACCATTTTTGGAAGGGAAACATTAAAATAATTATAGCCAAGTTTTTAAGTTTGAAAGTTAATGTGAAAATACATGTGCACTCTGCTGAATAAAATAAGAGAATTTAATGAAGAATAGTGTTTTAATTAAAATATAAATCTTTTAAGCATTGGCTAAAAAAATTTTAAATTGGTCACCGTATTAGCTATTATAGAAACAGTAATTTTTTTTATACATAAAAACTAAGTTAGTGTAAGAAAAGAGAAATGATGGTAATTTCTTTTTTCTTTTCAGAATCAAATCCAATGTATAATAATTTGGCATTCATCCCTGTGGGTCGCAAGAAATGGTCAATTGAAGCGCTTGAAAGTGCAATTAATGATGTACTGGTCAATAAACATACGATCCATGCCGCAGCAGTTAAAAGTGGTGTTCCTAATGAAACGTTGAGGCGATACGTTCACAAAGCTAAAAATGCTTGGAAGTTGTAAGAAACCAAAAAGAATAGCGTATAAGTTTCGTGGAAGAATAAATGCTAGGGGGGTTTTGGTAAACCATTTGGGTAGGACGTAATGTTACACTGGTTCATTATACACTGTAAAAGTTTTTTATATTATTAAATATTATTGCTAATACGTTAAATGTTTTTCCAAAGTAAAATGAGAAACCTTTGGATTAAAAAACCTTAAACATAATTCCATTTTGGTAAAGCAATTGACGTTTTATTTTGTAAATTTGTTTTGCTAAATACAAAATGCATCAGTCAGTTGATAAAAAATACAGCTCCTGTATTATAATTCCATAAGCCTACTCTTTCTTGGAAGAATCGTTAATGTCCATTTGGAACAAGCAGTTTATAGTCTCGAAATTAAACTGAAAATTACTGTATCGGCTTAATAATAGTTTGTAAAATTAATTTTGGGCGAACTAATTTTAATTATCTAGGATATCGCTTATAACAAAATTAAACTACCGTATGTTAATGTCAATATCTGTAAAAATAAATTTATCAGGGTAAAAATGATTATTTGAAAGATACAATAAAGTTGTCATGGGGAAATCGAAAATGTATATTTGCTTTGACGACTTTTTGGGGCGTGAATTTATTTGTGCATATAATTTATCGAAAAGAAAACTTCCAATACGTTTCTTTTAAGAAGTTGGGGGAGTTTTGTTTATAGAGCAATGTAACCAAGAGAGAAAAAAAAAAAGACCGTGGTTGCAGTTTATTTAGCTTCTCTCGTTTTTTATTGCGTATTTTTAAAAAAAAAAAAACTCGTGAGAAAAGAAATTAAAATAATTTCCGATATAAATTTGCAGACAATCGGTTGGAAGTGAGGCTTACCGAAGGCAATAACTTAGCAAGTTCTCGATATCCACAAGTTAAATGGTCAGCATCATTTCGACCTTCCTTATCTCCTGCTTCGATTTCTATTGTACCTATAATTGATCATGGCCACGATGATGGTTCGCACGAGCAAACGGTTGATAGGACCATTCATCTGGGACCTGATCCTCGGGCAAGATTAAAATTATCTTATTTTAAATGTATTTACTTGCACATTAAATTCGAGGTTGTTTTTTTTTTGTTTGTTTTATAGACAAACATGTTGCATTTTATGTCCTATCAGCAGATGTTAATGATAGAAGATATCGTTACCAGCGGTCGAATGATAAATCATTTGATGGATTTCTTGTTCAGTAAAGATGAGTTGTCGAGTAGTTCCGTTACGGGAAGAACTTCTTCTCGCTCTGTTATAATTAAGAAAGCTTTGGATCCTGTTCGCATCCAGCTCATTCTGGGTAACGATTGTGACGTGTAAGAGGAAAATGGGCGAAGTTTTCAATCCCCTTTAATTTGTTTCAGATTTTGTCGCGAGTAAATTTCCAGAGGAATCGTACACGATTCTTAGGCAGAAAATGGCTCATAAGTGCAAAATAGAGGGAAACTTTCGTCTTAAGAGCTTGGGATTAGTGCAAGAAGAGCAAAGAACGTCATAATTTATTAAGCTGATAATTTTTCAAGACAAGTTTTTATTTTAAGCTTATTAATTTTCAACATTACGTAGTTTGAGTATTTTACGGGAGGTTTACGTTTCTGATGTTAAACTAAGTTTCTTGAAAATTCATAAACTTTTTTTTTTAAAATGGAAGATGGCAATTGTACAGTATTGAACATGAAATTTATTTGGTTTCTTTTTATAGAGAATATTTAGAAAGAAATGCAATCCATATTTTATTATTATTAATACACTATTATCGTAGTGCGTTATTGTTTTATTATTTTTTCATTCATTAAGATCTTCAAAACTTTGGGACACTTTTTAAGAATAATAATTATTAGGCAGAAAGAATTTTTATTCAATTGTCGACATTATCAAAGCGTAATAGACGTCACATCAATAAAACATTAACCATATATTTATTTTTTTTTACCAGTATCATAAAACCCAACTTTATAACAAAAATTTAAATTTGTCATGAAGAATGGGTTGCGTCGCTTTTGAACACTTTGTCATCGGGAAATCAAAATTTTTTGTTAGAAAATATTAATTATTAATTTTATTGTTAAAAGATATTTACTGTACAATAGCCATTATGTCATCTAGATCTATAAATAAGAAATGTTAATGTAAAAATATTTGCTTTGAAGTGACGCTGAAGGTGTACAAAACTATCCGGTGGGAAAATTATTTTATATAAGATAATTTATCGAATATTTAAAATTACACTGTATAAATATAAGTAAAATTTTTAAGTTCATAAATATTTATTGATATGACAGAAAACAGCGGTTCTTTTGGGGTTCAATAGTAACTTTGAAATTCACTTAATACACGCAATAATAATTATATCATTTATGTTAAATTATTAATTTTTTTATCAATTTGTTCTTGTGTGCCAGTTTATAATTTTCAAACTTCGGATTTCTTAAATTAAATTACAGTATTACTGTAATGTAATCACAAGTGTACCGAATTACATGTTTTCGTTAGAATACTCTATAATATTTCCGTATTACGGTACACTATTTAGAATATTAAATTTCATTAAAGTATTTATGTCCAAAGTTTTGTATAAAGTTTCTATAATATTATTGATTTAATATTGCTCATTCAGCTTTATGGACAACGAATTAAATAAATAATAAAAAAAAGAAAATCAGTTAAATAAAAAAGAACGTTTTAAGAACTCCAATGAGTGCTGAATATTGATCTTTTTATTGGAAATGTCTTTAAAATGTAACAGTAAGTCTTGTAGCCTATTGTACAGATTTAGGTAATTGAACATAATGCAATGTTTGATAGCTAAAGTTAACCATAGGCCTACAGTACATGTATATAGAAATAGAAAGATAAAACTAATGATTACTGCTTTATTGATGGAATTTTTTTATTATTATTATTTTAAATTTGCCACAGGGATTGTAGAAATAATAAATAAGACGCAGACAAGATCGTATTTACACCAAACGAATTTGCAGATTCACAGATTAGTTATAAAGTTACGGATTGAGCGGCCAGGGTCAATTTGACAGAGTTTTGCAGGGAAGTTTTATAGCGAGCAATATAATAATAATAGTTAACCAAAAATGCCAGAAAGTTAATTTTGATAACTTCTCATCAGTTTAATATCAAGTCCATAATTAATAGTTTATACCGGTGTTGCATTTTTGGTGGAAAGATTAACATTTTATTAGTATGATTTAGTAACATTAATTCGTAATTGGAAAGGATTTTAGTTGCAAAGGTATCGAGTTTAATAATCTACATTTCGTGTTCTTAATTTTTAAATAATAAACTTACTGTAGTTTGTAAGGTAAGTTTATTCTACGTCGCTACGGTGCCCAATATTATTGTTTGACAGAGGTTTCTTTTTTGATTTCTAAAAGAAAATTGTTGTTGGCAATTGTAGTAACGGTTACATATTTTTATAGATGCTTATTATCAACCGGTTGATCATCAGAGGAAATATGTATCGTCTTCAACTAATTCTTCATATTGGGGAAATGATATTGACGCAGCGTCATCAACAGCGGAACCAGAACCAATCTCAATGGAAGAGTTGTTTGAAAATGAAGAGGAAACAAGGGTATTGTGTAGCATTATTATCATCATCGATCATTTAGTATATAAATATCATTAATCATCAAGTGCTCTTTTGAAAAGTTTACCATTGTATTTAATCGTTGTGTTCTTTTGCTTAAATTCCCTTTATTAATAATTTTCAACTGTTTCCTTTAAACAGGGGAAGTTGGAAGAGTTTGTGAATTTGGAGCGTATTCTCGTTTTGGAAAATATTAAGACCAGTGGAAAACTCGTAAATAATCTCATGAATGCTCTATTTACGAAGGAAGAATTAGCCAAAAGTTCGGTTACTGGGAAAAAATCGCCACGTTCTTTGGAAGCCAAAAAAGCTCTGGATCCTTTGCGCGCTAATTTAGTAATTGGTAAGTTTTTTTTTATATATATATAATTTTAGTAAAATACCATTAAATAGATTGGTTTTTTTTTTTTTTAGCATTTACACATCATAGATTTCCTGGGGAAAGTATGGTTACAATCAAACAAAAAATGGCTCAAAAGTGTCAGTGTGAAAGACTAAAACGAAGGGGCTACGAATAAATGAATGCCTAATAAGCCAAACTTTAACTAAACTATTGAGATTTGGTTTAAATACGAGTATGTTACAGTACTGGTTTATAGTTGTGAGAACCAAAGCACTTTTTCAAACTATTTTTGCAAAAGAAAAGCCATAATAATAATTATTATTATTAATATAATTTGGATTATTTTTTTCAACTATACATAATTATTTCAGATTTAATAGTTGAAAATTTCAGGGTTATAGCATAATTAGTTTTTTTTTTTGTGTATATACATTATAATTATTTAAAACCAGGAGAAACTGTTAGGATAATGCAGAGAATTGACATCTTTAATGAAGTTAGGTGTAGCTATAATCATAATAATTATTAAAAAATATATATTTTTAATTCAAAAAGATACATTTTTGATAATTGAATGTGGTATTCCACCTTAAAGCTATTCTTTTATTTCATTTTAGTTTGGTTAATGATTTTTTAATTTGAATAGTATAATTATCTATACAAGCACATAATTTTATTGCTGCAGTTAAGTCCATTGAAATCGCAAATTATACTGTATTCTGCAACAGATTCTAAGCGCCATTTAAAATTTCCTTTTAGGTTTATTTTTGATAAAGAAGAATTTAACTACTGTATTGGTGATACGTATTTTCTGCTAAAGTATTGATAAGATTTTATTTATAATTTTTTTTTTTTGAATCCGTAGAAAAGGTTTTTCCAGTCACTGCCTCTCTGAAATTGTCATAAAAACCGTTACTATCAGTATTTTTGTAATAAGTTTGAATTGCATTTATTTTTAAACATTATAGTCATGCCCAAGATGTTGCTAACAAGGAAAGTGAATTTCCTGCGTTTTTTTTTTTTCAATAATTATGTAAAGAAGGAGAAGCAATTCCCAAACTATTCTTCTTGATTGCGCCATTGTTTGTTTTTATTTTAACTAGGTACATGTACTGTATTTCCTAGTGTATTTATATAATTACAGTATTTAGTTTGGAATAGAACCTTAAAACAACCCCGCTACAGAGTTGTTGCCGGTCATAATGATTTTTTAATTGTTAATTTATAAAGAATGTAACAAATTTGAAACCGAAAGTGACTACATAAAAATAATTTCGTGAGTTGAATCACGGCATAATTATTACAGCATAATCTGTTTAGACATCATTCCCTTAATTTGTTAATTTTTCCATAACGTCTAACTTGAGTTGAAAATTTATTTAGGATAATATTTTGAAAAAGCCTTCTTTTAAATAATAAAATGAAAAATTTTCAAATTGCCATGAAACCCGATTTCTTTTTATTCGTTTTTTTTTTTAAATATTTTATGACATAATTTTGTTCGAGTTGATAATATTATAGGCCTACAGTATTAATATCTTTAGAATTTTTTCTATATTTATGCTTCAAATTTAAGTTTTTTAATATTATTATCGACTTAAAATTTCTGAATGATGACAATATTATTAGGTTTTACTACTTAAAAAATTGTTGCAATGACGGAGAAAAACATGTCCGCGTTAGCGATAATAATTTTATTATTATTGCGTCGTAATTACAGAAAAAGTTGAAACGCAATTTCTAAAGCAAGCGAAAGCATTTCGATTTTTATTATCGTCGAATCAATTCACGAGATATACTTACGCTCACTGAAAATGTTGACATCGATAAATTAATAAAACTTAAAACTTTTAAAAATTATTTAGCAGTCATTTTGTGGTTGATCGTTGACGCCATTTTCAATTATTTGAAGTTAGCGCTACCGGTAGATGAATCAGATTTATCAAACGCGGAAATTACATGTTCCACCGCGTTGACCTCTCTTGTACAGCGGCCCACGAGGGCCATGTAACATCGCTTTCGACCTTGGCGCGAGGAAACGCTTTTTTCGCTTTCGACCTT